>JANAVB010023192.1:0-27807 GCA_029216955.1 Iris pallida
TTTGCGACATTGCCGGTGAATTTCCCGGATTAGCTGATCAGCAGAGATTGGTGTTCCTCGTATCTCGCTTTGTTACGATTTTCAAATTACCCGGTGGCGGCCGCTGCTACGATCTGGTGGCCGTGGACGCGCTCCCCAGTGGGCCAGAAGATCGATAAAGTGCCCATCTCCTGGGGGTCTTTATAGATGTGATGAGGGTGCTCCAAATTTGTCAGAAAGCCGACCATCCCGAAAGATGTGGTCGATAGTCTCCGTTGGCGCTCGCTACAGCAATTAAAGCTGACGCCAGGCTAATACGATAGAGTTGATGATGTCATCGTAGGCAGCTTCTTTCTCATGACTCTCCAGGAGGAAAGACCATTTCTTGGGGATGCAGGAATGCCAGTATCGCACAAAAAGCACTCATGACCGTTCTCTTGGATCGTGAGTCTCGCCGATCGAACCGAGAAAGCCCCAGCACTATCCAGCGACCACCACAGCTTGTCTGCATCGGGACCGAGAGTGGGTCTATGCTGACGAATGAGATCGACCGTCTCGATGCCGGACCATTCGCGAATCTTGTCCCAATTCCAATCGTTGTTAGTGTGATTCCACAGGTCAATGATCTTGCTATTTCTGGGGGAATCGGAAATGTTCGGGATAAGGCTGTCTTCGATCCATCTCTCCAGGAAGGGGTTGGCCTCGTCTGAACCAAGTTGAAGTCTGATCGCGGGTTCTGCCAGGTCGCGTCCCCGTAAATATGGCACCAAGCCGCTGAGGATCTGCTGTTAGCAGTGGCTATCGTTGGGTGGTTGTGCTTGAAGTACCTGGCCTTCATAAACCTGGTCCACAGGTTTTGGCTAGTGCGTAATTTCCACCACAGTTTCATCGAGAGCGCTTTGACAATGTGGTCGAGTTTGGTGAATCCGAGCCCACCTTGCGCGATCGGAATGGCCATATTCTCCCAGCTGGCCCAGTGGTGCTTATCTTGCCCTTTGTTGTGCCCCCAGAAGAAATTGCAAAATAACTGTTCAATCGACGCGATGACCTTCTTGGTCGGGGAACAGGCTGTAAGGGTGTAGATGGGGACGAAATTGAGAACATGCTTGATGAGAATAATTTTGCCTCCTGGGGATAGGGTAGCGTTATGCCAACCTGCGATCTTGTTCCTGATTTTGTTGATCAAGTTCTCGAATATGCTGGCGTTAGATTTTCCGTACACCAGGGGACAACCAAGGTAGTTGAAAGGAGGGTGTGCCACTGTGAAGGACGTTAGTTGGGTGAGTTTGGTTGCGTTCTCGGCTTTGATGCTTCGGTGGGCGTAGATGACACTTTTGGATTGGTTTATCTTCTGGTCTGAGCATCTGGAATACCGCTCCAGGGTGTTGTGAACCACCTCCATCGATCCTACATCACCGGATGAGAAAATAAGTAAATCATCAGCAAAGGCCAGGTGGGTGATGATGGGGCATCCGCTGGCCGTGTGGTATTGCTGGAAATTGGGAGTGTTGACCATGTTGTTGAGGTTTCTGCTCAGGGCGTCAGCAGCAATGATGAATACCGTAGACGAAAGAGGGTCGCCATGTCTGACTCCGCGGCTAGATTTGAAGAATCCCTCGGCTTGGCCATTAATAACTGTGGAGAACTAAGAGTTGCTGACGGCTCTCCACACTATGTTGGTCAAGTTCTCTGAGAATCCGAAAGCTCTGAAGACCCAGATCATGAATTGCCAATCGAGTCTGTCATAAGCTTTTTCTATGTCAATTTTGATGGCGATGTTGCCCCCTCTAGCCGAAAACTTCATGCAGGTAATAAGTTCTTGAGCCAGCATGATGTTGTCCTGTATGTTTCTTCCGCGAACGAAACCGCTTTGCTCCTCCGAGATGATCTTGGAGAGAGTATCTGACATTCTAGTAGCTATGATCTTGGAAATAATTTTGTTGGTGAATGTGCAAAGACTGATGGGTCTGAAATCTCGAAAGGAGTTAGGGTTGTCTTTTTTCGGGATGAGGATGATGTTGGCACTGGAGATAGCTTTGGGGAAGTGAGCTCCTTCAAGGAAGGCAATAGCCGCTTCGGTGATGTCCCGCTTGATAATATCCCAGCAGGTGCGAAAGAAGGTGCCAGAAAAGCCGTCTGGGCCAGGGGCGCTATGAGCGTTCAAGGCCCACACCGCGTCTTTCACTTCTTGTTCAGACAGAGGGCGCTCCAATCTAGCGTTGTCGGCGTCGTTGATGATAGTGAGAATTTGGTCAAGAAAGGATGTGTCCATGTGGACCCTCTCCTTCGAGAATAATTTGGTGTAGTAATCGGCGGCCGCCTCTTGGATCTCCTTATGGTCTGTTCTGATGATGCCTTGTTCGTCAGCAATTTGGTGAATCGATAGTTTGTGTCTTTTGCCATTGACGCAGTCGTGGAAATATTTAGAGTTTTTGTCCCCATCGGTGTCCTATTTCAGTCTGGCTTTCTGCTTCCAGAAGTCAGTTTCGACTTTAAGCCTGAATTTGAGCATCGCCTTGGTCAGGTTCAAGGCTCTCCTGGCTGCAGGGGATTGGTCAAAAAGGAATAAGGTTTCTGCTCGGGTCACATCATCTTCAGCGACACCGATCGCTTGGAATATGTCCCCGAAGGCTAGTTTGCTCCACTTGGACAGAGCTTTCCTGGTGGCTTTGAGCTTGTTGCTTACCCGAGTGAGAGGGTTAGGGGAGTCCTGACTGTTCCACGCCTCTGCAACGATGCTCAAGAATTGCGGGTGGTCAGTCCAAAAATCGAGGAATTGGATGTTCTTTTTGGGTTGGTAGGTGTTGTTTTTGATTTCCACCAGGATAGGGGCGTGGTCGGATTCTGTAGAATTGAGGTGAGACAGGGTGGAGCTGATCCTCATGTCGTGCCAGTGTGCGTTGGTGAGGGCTCTGTCTAGACGGAAATATTGACGGCGGTCGCCTTCCTGCATGTTACACCATGTGAATTCGCTGCCTTTGAACTGGAGAGGAGTAAGGTGAGCATTGAATATGAAGTCGTTGAAGTCCTGCATGGCTGATAGGGGCGGAGGGCGACCTCCAATCTTCTCGTCACTGCAGGTGATGGCGTTGATGTCCCCAATGCAAAGCCAGAGGGAGTTGGTGTTGTGGAGATAGGTGTCGAGAAGGTCGTTCTAGAGGTGTTTATGTTCTGCGATAACACAGCTGCCGTGTACCGCAGAAAGAATGGCCCGCTCCGGAAGAGTGGGGTGAGTGACCCAACAGGAGAGGGCTTGTTGGGAGTCCTGGATGATTTCGAGTTTAATGTCCTTCGATCCGAGAATCCAAATGTCGTGCCTGCCGGCAATCGCTGTGGGGAGGCCCAGAGCTAACTGGGTAGATTTAAGACGTTTAGAGGGGATTTTGGGTTCAATGATGATGAAGATGTCAATCTTATGAATTTTTCGAAGGCTGGAAATTCTCCTTAATGTCGGTTTGTTTGCCAGACCTCGAACATTCCAAGATATGATGTTAAGAATTTGTTAGGTTATGGGGGTGTTTTTTGTTCCGCCTTGCGGCGGATCTGGTTTGGATGTTGGCAGTTTTGACGGTGCCTGGTTCACTCCGTTGGGAGTTCGATGATTCCGCATTCGATGTAGTGGGAGGATTGAGGTTGGGGCGCTCGAGCGGTCCTGATGAGGGGCCTATCAGTTCGCCTGCTGAGTCGACTACCGGATCCTCCGTGGGGATGGTTAGGGAGTCGTGCTCATTCTCAGTCAACATTTGCTGAAGGGGAAATCCTGCGGCTAAGACTTGCAGACCTCTACGTGCCTGGTCGGAGCCGAGGATGGCAAGGGCGTCTACGACCGTGTTCGATCTGGGGGATTGTTGAGCTTCGTAGTTGTGGGGAGATGTCGGGGGGGGGGGGCATTTCCTTGATCAGTGGGGTGGTTCTGGAGATCTGCGCTACCCAGGTCGGCAGCCTCCACCAATTGCGAGGATTTGGGAGAGTGAGGCGTTTGCTTGGAGCTGCTGGAGTCTTTCGGGGGCCAACGGAGTCTGGATCCTCCGATTCAAGGATGGCGAATTGGTTGGAGATCTCTATGTGTTGGGGGATGAAAGGGATCAGGGCCCTGCTTGGTTGATCGACGGGATCGGGTGCTTCGTTGCTGGAATCGAATCGAATATGGGAGTTCGGAAGAGGGCAGATGGGCGACTTGGGGGATAGTCCGGTGGGGATGTCGGTATCTATCTTGGAAGACTTCTTTTTAAGCTCCGGGTGAAGGCGATGACAGTACTTGGGTTGGTGCCCTCTGAGATGACAATGCTTGCAGTACAATATGTGATTGTCGTAGAGGATTTGTTGGGTGTGGGAGCGGTTGCCTAGCTCGATAGTGATGAAGTTGGGTGGATCTGAAGTGAGATCTAGTTCGACAGAGATTTTGGCGAAGTGAGCTTTGGTGAGGTTGCTCGTCTCGGGTGCCGTGGCCACGTACGTCCCGAAGGAGTTGGCGATGCGCCTTAGCGCCGCTGGGACAAAGCAAATGAGAGGGAGGTTTGGGAGAGTAACCCAAGCAGCAACTGTGGCTGAGTCTTCTTTAGTGTTGAACCCTGGGGACCACTTTATGATCCTCATCTGGTGGGTATCAATTTTGCAAGTGCCCTCGGACCACACGGTCCTATGGTCGCTTTCTGACGACAGGTGAAGGAGAATGTGTCTGGGGTCGAGGGGAGCCACTCGGTATTCGGAGGCGAGATTCCATTTGGCGATAGCTTCCTGCACCTTGGAAAGTTTGGGACAACCGGTGGAGAATTTCAGGACGAATGTGTGAGGAAAGGCTGCTGACAGAGACGACATTTCTTTGTCGGAGAAGGAGATGACTGGAGCTGATGTTTCTTGGGGGTAATCAATGTCCGGCAGATGGACATCTGGGATAATGGTGCCCTTCGGAGGATGGAGATCCGGACGAAGCATGGCGACGAAGGAAGGTTGGGACGGACCTGGGGCCGAAGGTCCCGAGGGGGCGGGGCGGGCAAGCGAGGGACCACTCTGGGGGAGGGTGATCCCGAAGCTGGGGGGGTGTGGAGGAATTCCTTGAAAGAATACGAAGGGGAGGAGTCGGGGCGACAGTGACGGCGCCTGCTACTCCGCCTTGGGGAGCGGTAGGGATCTGCGGCGATGCAGCCGCCACGGAGGGGGGGTGCGCCGAAAAGGCCGCAAGAGACGGAGCGGAGCCGACTGAAGCGGAAGCGGAGAAAGACGACGGGGAAGAATGGACGATGAGTCCCGCCTCGAGGGGCGGGGAAGAGGGAACGGGGGGTGGGGGGGAGCAGCGCCAGGGGGTGCGGACGAGACGGACGAGGGGGGCGGTAGGCGGATTGCGCTGAGGGGGGGAGATTGGGGGATCAGCTGGAAGCACAAAGGAGACAGAGTTGGTGAGGGGGGAGCGGGGGAGGGGGGTGGGTGGGAAAGTGAAGAGCAGAGGAGGGGGTGAATGGATTGCGCAGAGGGGTGGAGATCGGATGGCGCTGAAGAGCGGTGGGGTGGATGAGCGAATAGCGCTTGTGGGGGGAGAACGGATTGTAGGAACCCTAGAGGGGGGGTGAATAGGGTCAAGCTAACTAATCAAGCACTTAGCACAAGCTAATAGGCAATTTAAAAATATAAGTGCAAGAGAAGAAGCAAACACAATACCGACACCCGATGTATCCTGGTATCCTCCTAAGAGGCAGTCCAGTCCCGGAACTCTCTTCGACTTTAATCCACTATTTGAGCAAATAGTTACACACGAGTTTGGATCCGAAGAACTCGCCAACTTCTTACACAAGAGCTTTAATCCGAAGGGCTCTCCGACTTTAACCGAGAGTTTGGATACGAAGACTCCCCAACTTCAACCGAGAGTTTGGATACGAAGACTCTCCAACTTCAACCTTTCACAATAGGTTTTGATCTCCTTATACAATAGGATGAAGATCTCACTTTTCAACTCAATAACTCTAACACAATTTGTGAATGGCAAATGAAAGCTTTGTAGAGTTGTTTGTGGATAGGCTTTGGTGGTTTAGAAATTTTTAGGCTCAAAGCATCAACCTTGAATGAAGGGGTTCAAGGCTATTTATAACCAAAGCAAAGGAAAGTGCAATAATGCAACTTTCACAGGCTGACGGATCATCCGTCGGATTTCCGCGAAAATCCGCCGGATCATCCGCCTGTATAGTCCAACGGCTATAAAAAGAGCCGTTGGGATCAATCATTCGTAGAATCCAACCGTTGGAATGCAAACGGTCAAATGGCGGAAAATTTGCCGGAATTCTGCAGTTTTCTACCGGATAATCCGAACACTCACAGAAGGTATTCTGTGAGACCATTCGGATCTTCCGTCGGATTTCCGCGGAGATCCGCCGGATTATCCGCCAGGATTCCGAAGATTGTCCTGGGTTATTATCTACCCTAGCTTTCGATTTTGCCATCCATTTCTTGTGTTTACAATAATTCCTAAGACTCATTACAGACTCCAGATAAACTTAGGCAGGTGCAGGCTTCTTCAGAGATGTCGTCGGGTGGTTCAGAGAAATCTTGTGGGATCCGTCGTCTTTGGCCCACCATGATTTCTTCATTGCATATGTCCACATTGATCTTGCTTATTGCTTTTCTGCATGTACATGTTAGACGAACAAAGCAATATACATGTAGCAAGTATGATAAGATAAAGCACATTAGGACTATGCAAAGTTTAAGTATAAGTGCTAAGGTGATAGCATAAATGTTAGCGATATCATAATGATTAAACTTAATTGAATGACCACAATCAAAAATATAGTTTTGATTTTGGCGACCCAAGTAAGTTTAAGATAGATAAGCTCATATCACTAATATGTAAACCAATAGGCACATATCACCAAAGGTATAAGTATAAGTAGAAATACTTTTAGCAATAGTATGAAGATTAGTGATAGTGAAGTGCTAAACTTAACATATTAACCATATTCAAAAACATGATACAATTATTGGGCCAACACGGATTGCGCGGAGGAGCAGAGGGGGGGTGAGCGGATTGCGCATGGGGGGGAAGAAGGAAAGCTGGGATGGCGTGCGCAAGGGAACTGGGAATGGTTGCGCTAAAAGACGGGGTCCACCATCAGCTGAAGCGGCCCAGTGAATATGCGCATTGGGGAAAAGAGGGTCCACATGTTGCGCAAAGGGAGAGGAGTAGACAGGGGGCCACTCCTGCTGCACAAAGGAGCTGTACTGAATGGGCGCCCACTCCATCCGGGGCCCATCATGAGAAAAAGTGGAGGAGCGCTCAGGAACTGAAGCATTGACTGGTGGGGTCGCCTCGAGATGAGCGCCACGAAAGGAGTTCCCGAGGGACTGGGAGGTTATGGGCCCGAGGCCTGAGCTGCTTGGGGGCTCTCCTCCCGAGGGGGGAGATTAGAATTCGAAAAATGGGAGCGCGCGAAGGCGTTGTGCTGCTGTAGCCGAACGAGGCCGGGGTCGGCGGCTCCCCCAACCTGGCCGAAGAAAGACGGGGTGCCAGAGGGAGCACCCGGCGATGATGGGGAGGGGGCAGGGGCGTGGCCACCCCATGGCGGGGGGTCAGGATGATCGGGGGACGCACCGGGCGTCGCGAAGGGGGGGGGAGCTGGCGGCGGGGGGTTGAACGGAGGAGAAGGGGGAGGAGGATATCGGGGTTGGAGAGCGGCGGGGAGGAGCTGGAGTAGGGCTAGCACCTCCGGGGTCCATTGGAGCGCCATCGGCGGAGAGGGACGGGGCGGAACGACGGGGACGATCAAAAGAGGAGGGGGGGAGGGAAAGGGCGGGGGCCGGCCGGCCTAAGCCGGCCAAGGGGAGGGGAGGGAGCAGATGGGGAGAACAGGGATGGAAAACATAGAAAAAATTTATATATATATATATATATATATATATATATATATATATATATATATATATATACTTATATATATATATATATATATGTTCAGAATATTCTAATAATTCCTATCTTTGGACCGTTGGAGATGGGGTTACTTCACTGGTTTGTACAAGTATTTTTTTTCACTAATTCTTACTATCTCGGATACGTCCTGGTACGGAATTATTTGGACTACAAAATCAAACCAGATTATCGAACAGGACCTTGTAAGTAACGTTCAACAAATTGGAATTCATTTATCAACAGATTTTTATCTTCCGTTTGAATTTATTTCTATAATTATTTTAGTTTCTTTGATAGGTGCAATTACTATGGCCCGTCAATAATAAATACTTAGGATTCAGAATTTCCAAAATTCTTAGAATTATATATTCTAAAATGAAAAAGGTTAAGGGTTTTATTTTAGTTAAATCTAATGCCAATACCCTCTTTTTTCTGTAATTGCTCTATTCTAGTCAATCGAATCGATTGACTTGTTGTTCATGTTGAAATGAATCTAGATTGATGAAGAATTAGTCAATGATGTTCGAACATGTACTTTTTTTGAGTGTCTATTTATTCTCTATCGGTATCTATGGACTGATCACAAGTCGAACCATGGTTAGGGCACTTATGTGTCTTGAGCTTATACTCAATTCGGTATATATATATATATATATATATATATATATATATATATATATATATATATATATATATATATATATATATAGAAATTCCATAAATAGAATAATACCAAATAAATATATATATATACAAAAATCTTAATTTATTTATAAATAAAATAATTATTCTACATTCTATATTTATTTAATATATTAAATAAAAACTCTATTTAACATGTATATATCTATATCAACAAAATACCTATTTAACTAATAATGTAAAAATACTAGCAATAATAATTTAAATAATATTAAAATAATAAAATAATGCAAATGACCATATTAGCCCTATTCAGGAAAGTGGGGGTGACAAATCTACCCTCCTAAAAAAAATTCGTCCTCGAAATTAGAGCAAACTAGCACAATAACAGTAGCAAGAACAAAGAAAGAAAAAAATACCTCAAGGCTCGAAGAGATAAGGGTAACGCTCCCGTATCTCGTCCTCCCTCTCCCAGGTAGAATCTCCTAGAGAGTGATGCCTCCATGCGACACGAACCAAAGGAATAACTTGGTTCCGGAGCACCTTCTCCCGACGATCTAGAATCTCCACAGGCTGCTCTGGATAGCGGAGAGTAGGCCCCACCTCTAACTCGGAGTGATCCAATACGTGACTAGGGTCTGCCACGTACCGCCTCAACTACGACACATGGAACACGTTATGGACTCCCTCGAGCGTAGGCGACAAGTCTAGTCGATAGGCCTCTGCACCGACCCTTCCAAGAATAGTAAAAGGTCCGATGAAGCGTGGACTAAGCTTCCCACCTCGGCCAATACGAATCGTGCCCCATGTCGGAGAAATCCTCAGGAACACCATATCGTCAACCTCGAACTCTAACGGTCTCCGGTGGCTATCGGCCCAATGTCGCTGTCTATCCTGAGCCATCCGAAGTCTATCCCTGATCAACTTAACCTTCTTTGCTGCATCCATCACCATCTCCAGGCCAAGCAAAACTCTCTCACCGACATCATCCCATGACAAAGGAGTGCGACATATTCGTCCGTATAGAGCCTCGAATGGCGATATCTCTATACTGGCCTAATAGCTGTTGTTGTAAGCAAACTCTACCAGGTGAAGATGGTCCTCCCAAGATCCTCCAAAATCTAACACACAATTACGAAGCATATCCTCGAGTGTCTGGATGGTCCTCTCCGACTGCCCGTCTGTCTGGGGATGATACGCGGTACTGAACTTGAGCTGGGTGCCCAAGCTAGTATGCAAAGTCCTCCAGAAGTGGGAAGTGAAACGACTATTCCGATCCGAGATTATGCTCACCGAAACTTCGTACAATCTGACTATCTGTCGCACATACATCTCTGCCAGCTTCTTCGTAGACAGTCCCACCTTGAAAGGTAAAAAAAAGTGGGCCAATTTGGTCAATCTATCAACGATGACCCAAATTGCGTCTTTCCCTCCTGGAGATCGTGAAAGTCCAGATACAAAGTTCACAGTGATGTGCTCCCACTTCCACTCTGAAATGGGTAATGGCTGAAGCAGACCACCTAGCCTTTGTCTCTCAGCTTTCACTTGCTAGCACACTAAGCATCGAGATACAAACTGAGCTACCTCTCGCTCCATGCCATACCACCATACGTGCTCCCTCATGTCTCTGTACATCTTGTTGGATTCAGGATGCATAGAGTACTGAGAACGATGCGCTTCCTGCAGAATATCCTCCTGAAGCTCTCCACTCGGAATGCACAATCTAGTACCGTGCCTCAGCGACCCATCTTCGGCTATAGAGAAATCATCTAGCAATCCTGCTTGCACCTGCTCCCTGATGCTCCTCAGGGCCACGTCCTCAAATTGTGTTGATCTATCCATGTCCATCAACGCAGACTGAATCTGTAGACCCCACATCTGAATCTACATACTCAAAATGATCACCTCGATACCCAACCTTTCCAAATCAGCCAATAGATGACGATCTGTCGCCAAATACATAGTGAATGGATACCTGCTCAAGACATCTGCAACTACGTTGGCCTTTCCTGGATGGTACTGCAACTAGATATCGAAGTCCTTAATCAGTTCAAGCCACCTCCTCTGCCTCATGTTCAATTCCTTTTGGGTGAACACGTACTTCAAGCTCTTGTGATCCGTGAAGATCTTAACTTACTGGCACATTCTATCCAGGATATTATACTATACTTATGGAATACTACCTTCTATTGCCTTCCTCAAATGAATACGGGTAAATAAGTAGCATACGGGGCTCGGTTGAATGGGACACAAGTGTCATAGGCTTTATGTGGGTCGTGTCAATATTTTGGGTCAACAAGTTTGGGTCGAAATGGTCTAATTCTAGTCGAAAATAAAAGTGACTTCGTGGGGTGAATCAAGATTGGGTCTTGTGTCAGGAAAGTCGTATGATAAAATGAAGCACAAGATGGTGTGCCTGAGTAGGACACGAAGGTCATGGGCGTAGGGTGTCTTGTGTCACGCCCCGCTCCCGTAGGAGCGATCGTCCTCGCTAAGGCGTGATGCCACACGGGCCTAGGTTGCGCCCGTGCAAGGCTAAGTCCGAAAACGGCCGATTTGAGCTAGGCCACAGATTCGCACAGAGTGTCCCCATTTGCAGCGGAAAGTAAATGAACACAAATTGAAGCAAATTCAAACTCTTTATTGTCATTCAAGAAGTTTACAAGCGACGCTAGGCCGAGATTACAAATCGCTCAAGCTCTCTCTCTCTCTCTCTCTCTGAAACATAAAAGGCGTGCCAAGTGGCTTACAAGATAGAATAATTTATGGCGATGTTCTGATATATTATGTCCTGTATATGGTGCTTCAGCTCCTTGCAACGCTCCAAGGAGCCAGATTTAGCTCCGTGCCTTAGCACGTTCGAGGGAAGCTCCGCACCCAACGACATCTCCTGCGTCCTGCAAGCAAACAGTGGGGTTATTAGTACATTATTATGCACTGGTGGGGAGACTAGCTCGCCCACAATGCTATCATTACCAAATACGTTCTATTTACTTTTGTGTACCGTCTATCATTCATTGTCTTTCTAGTCTTGCCTTAGGATCAGTTTCACGGCATATTACATAACCTATCTCATGTTGCCGAATTCAAGTGTTTGCATGGAAATACATGCACGACTTACCCATACTTACCGTTCGGCCTTCCCTGTCCAAAGTAAACCAAGTTAGTCAACAATTCATATAAACTTTAAATGACAAGTGCGTGTCCCTGCCTCAGGTTCTAGCACATCGTAGGCACGTTCTCTAACTCATTTTGCATGAAGTACTCTTTATCATTTGGTGTGTTACATTTCAAGCATGTTCAGAAGGCGCTTTATTTAGTTAACTTAGACTACTTTGTTTCAATGTAAGGACTTGTACGTGGATTGCCACCAGCAAAGTCCACTTAGTCTATATGCACCGGTCGCTGGCATCACAAGCCATTTAGGACACATTCTCTTTGGCATTCTCACCTATCGAAGCACGATGGCTGGTACACCTTGATAGTCTCTTGAAATGCCAGGCCTTACGTCTCTTTGAGTGGCCGAGCTCCTACTCAAAGTAGCCCGTAAGCCAGTTTTAATTCCGCCTAGGCTGGCCATAATTTTTCTCCCCTTCGCTCGTGTCGCGGAATCCCTTCTTCTTCACGGCCACGATATTCCCCCCTCGCTCGTGCCGCGGTTGTCCACGACCATTTTATATTGTTTGTCATTTTAACTTAACGACTGTCTTTGGGCCATAGGCCGTCTCTGAGCCATAATACGTTATCGACCAGGTTGGCGTCCGTGCAGCGCGGGTAGCGAGCCCCGTTGTACGTGTCCGTCATACCTGTCGCTAACCATTCTTTTCCTTCTTATCTTTCATTCATTCTTTCTTTTCTTCCTTTCACTTGTCCGTTCGTTCATTGATTCATTCACACATTCATTTATTCATTGATTCATTCATTCACTTATTCGTTCATTCATTCATTCATTCGACAACTCCCCGTACGGGATTCGCCTTGGCGACCCATCGGTCCCGAAGTCTTCCAATGTTGCTATACTCTACTCGGAACGACTATGTCGATAGTCTTCCGTTTCATTGTTGTAAACCGTTTATTGTTTCATTGTTGAACGCATAAGAAACTTGAATGTAAGCTTGTGTCTTAGCACGAGCGTAGAGCGCGGTGCGAGAGTTCTCATATTTTTCATGTTCTTTTCCATATTCTATACAAGCATACAAGATGGGATTATTCTCTTAGCTAGGTGCGTTGAGTCATTCATTTATTAGCATGCGTGGTGTTGACGCCTAGCGATTCTAGCAATAGTGTCTGTATTGTTATGTGTCTAGGCTAAGCAAAGACGGGTTCATCGGAGCCACCCACCTTAGCGATGTTCGCATCGGCCGAGCGATACTCCGAGCACGCCTTTGAAAGTTTAAGTCTGGATTCATCTTTGATCGGCCAATGTAAGCCTTGCATTGATTCTTTATCAGGTCGATGCCAACTTTTCGGGTCGACGGCTCGTTTGAGTCGTTGCACTTGCCGCATGAATCGGCGTTCCGCTAGGGCGGAGCGGGTCATTACATAATACACCACTCAAAATAAGTCTCGTCCTCGAGACTTCCTGAGTGCAGGTCATCCTATCGTTCCTTAACTCATGTTATGTACGTATCTTAGACAATTCCTATCGAATGGCTTTACCGTTCGATGGCATCGAACTATACTCGATACCTTTCTAAGTTCCTTGTCGCATACGCTTGGTCAATTTTATTGAATGACTTTTCACTCATTTTAGAGTTGATGGTACTTATTCATTTGTCGTATTTTTTTGACTTGGTTGCTAATTCGACGTGTTATGGGACTGTAATGGTCGCACGAGGTGCGTTGTAATTTATCAAACTCGAGAGTCGTAAGCTTAGGCAAACTCATACATTCGTTTATGCGCATCTCAACGCCCACTTGCAGCTACATTCGAGTTCATTATATTGCTGAGTTTGGATCGTGTACATATTCAAGGCATCCCCCAAATACGTACATTTCAACCAAGTTTAGCGATTAGCGAAGTCGGACAAGCTACTCGTGATAGTTTTGATTTGCCGATCGTTTTGCTAACTTCGATTTAAAGCCGAACTCGTGTGCATCTCACTATCGTTTATCTCGGTCATCGAGATGACCCGATTCCCTTCTCAAGCGTTCTTGTCCACGAAATCAGTATGATTTCTTCTTAGCGGAGTCGACCAAGTCTAAGTAATTCTCGTCCGATTCAAGATCAAGTATTGTACTATCATCGAGTACGTCTTCCAACCAATGATTCAATTCGTTATACCAACTTTACTTGCACATCATCCATTCCTATCATTCCTTTCGTTTGGGGCCAATCTCGCCGTTGTTCACGCACATTCCGCCTACACCTTTCTTTGATTTCGAGCCACGCTCGTACTAGTATCATTCATTTCTTTTAACACGATCTCAATCCCCGATACTTTCCATTCCTCGAGTCTCGTTTGGAATTCAACGTGTCACTTGGTTGGATCGTGCACGTATTCCAGGTGTCCCCAAAATACATGCCTTAACCAAACTGCGTGATAGAGAATTCATCATTCTCACTCGAGTTACATCGTGCACATACTCCGGCGTCCTAGAAATATATGCATGTCAGCCGAATCTCGTGAGCAGGGTTTCCTATTCTTGAACCATTTCATCCATCCACACCAATCCCTAAGATCAATTTTTCGATTGCTAACTCTTGAAACAGGGAAGTCTCGCCTAACCGCTAGGCCATTTCTCAAGGCTAAATCAATGTCAGGATTGGAATCATAGTTCTCCAACAACAATACCAATACTGACCCCAATCCTAGGGTCAAACCAAAGTCGGTGGTACGGGGTTTTCTACCCAAGCTCGCGTCACTCAGATTTCTAAACATCGAGCACGATCACCTATTTGCATCAATGCATTTGTTGCGCGTATTCGAATCCATTCAAGTCACCAATTCTAACCAATTCATGTATTCGATCACGAGGTCGTCTAGCTTTGACAATATGTTGTGCCCCAATCTCACGCGAGTCCGATTATCCACGGTGGTTCATGAATCACCATGCAACGCTCCCGCAGAATAATTATTCTCATTGGGGCGTAACTCTTGCTTGCGTCTAGACTAATTCATTCTCGATACGCGGATTGGACCTACGCAATCCTCAAATTCAACCGTCACACACGCTAAGTCATTCTCGAGTCCATATTCGCGTTAAACCACAAGTCGATGTATCAAATTTGCCATGCCATGCAAGTTCGATCACCCCCGCTGTATGAATCACCATACCAGCGCTCACGCGGAGTGATTGCCCTAATCGGCGTGACGCATGTACAAGGCTGGAGTTGCGCTCGCATAAGACAAGAACGTCAACGTTGTGGTTGTCAACGAAGCATATCCAAACATTTTTATTTTTCATCCAAGTCAAGATCTTGGTTCGATAGTCTGACCGTCATTCGTTCAACTAGAAAATCCCCGAGCCACGTCTATATTTTCCTCGACACATTTCAATATCCTGAGTATAGCATCCATCGAAACAATAACATTTGCACGATCGTCATTCGCCGAGTCAGACTACCCCCGAGTTATCGTATATCGATCTTTGATACGCCTCAATACCATCGACGATATGCGTAACCTGACGATCTTCCTTTGCAACCAATTTTGAGTTGTGCGACTGATGCTATTGTCCGAACTGGATATACCACAATTCCATTCGATTCAATCCAAGATCAAGTTCGATAGCTATTCCTCAAGCTAGTTTCCATATCGTTCTCAAAACTCAAGTCACATTTCATTTGACCCAATCCGAAATCGCAAGTGCTATCCTCTAGCTTCCTCGATCAAGACATACATCTTTATTCACCGTTCTGAGTCGTTTTCTAACTTGCGTTGCCCATTGACAAGTTGTCCGAACATCTCGTTCGGGACATTCGAAGTCACGATCAACTAAGCGTGACGCGTTCTAAGGCTTTGCGTGATCGTATCGCCTCGCCGACATACTCGCCGTTACTCGTAATCCTCAATTTTGTTCGAATGATTTCCAAGAAAATCCAAACACCACTCGGATTTGAGCCATCCTATTTAATCCATAATCACCTTCGTATCATTTGCTAAGACATATTTCAGATTCGTTCGACGAATCTCTAGCGTAATCACTCACGTCGTATCGACGCACTAAATCGTTCGCACTATTCCTCAAAATCCAAATTAATCTTTCGTGCACGCCTAAGCGTTAGTTTGATAGCGTTCCTATCGATATACACTCTAAGTGTAGCTTCGTTCCCGACCGAGCGGTACTTGATATCGTTCGCAACTCGATTGCACCAAAAAGTTGAGGTACGCGACACGCGGCACAACATAGCCAAAAGGCCGTACGCATAGCAATCCCGTGCGGACTATATTCGAGTTTGCACGCTCACTTATTCTCGTTCGAGCGATAATCGATCTCGCTCGCAACTCGTTTGCACCAGAAGGTCTAGGTGCGCAATACTCCGCACAACTTAGCCAAAAGGCTGCATGCATAACCATCCCGTTCGAACTATAACTTGGTCTCGTGTACTCGTTCGCCATTGTCAGCGTAATGTTATTCAAGCACGCCTTGCGTTTGCTAACTTTTAGCATTTTGGTTTTCTTTTGACTCAAGTCCGTCATGGTTTGGCACAAAGGCCTTCGCCTATCGATTCCGTTCAACCGAGTACTCGTACGAGCTTTTAAAAATATTAGACTTATTGTATGGAACATCCCAAGGCACAAGAGAGAGAGCGTACACTTTTTTTGTTTCAAAACGAGCTTTCAAAACTGAGAGAATCGAAATGAAGTCCAAGGACGTAAAGCCGTGCTCTGATACCAATCTGTCACGCCCCGCTCCCGTAGGAGCGATCGTCCTCGCTAAGGCGTGATGCCGCACGGGCGTAGGTTGCGCCCGTGCAAGGCTAAGTCCGGAAATGGCCGATTTGAGCTAGGCCACAGAGTCGCACAGAGTGTCTCCATTTACAACGGAAAGTAAATGAACACAAATTGAAGCGAATTCAAACTCTTTATTGACATTCAAGAAGTTTACAAGCGGCGCTAGGCCGAGATTACAAATCGCTCAAGCTCTCTCTCTCTGAAACATAAAAGGCGTGCCAAGTGGCTTACAAGATGGAATGATTCATGGAGATATTTCGATACATTATGTCCTGTATATGGTGCTTCAGCTCCTTGCAACGCTCCAAGTAGCCAGAGTTAGCTCCGCGCCTTAGCACGTTCGAGGGAAGCTCCGTACCCAACGACATCTCCTGCGTCCTGCAAGCAAACTGTAGGGTTATCAGTACATTGTTATGCACTGGTGAGGAGGCTAGCTCGCCCATAATGCTATCATTACCAAACACGTTCTATTTACTTTTGTGCACCGTCTATCATTCATTGTCTTTCTAGTCTTACCTTAGGATCAGTTTCATGACATATTTCATAACCTATCTCGTGTTGTCGAATTCAAGTGTTTGCATGAAAATACATGCACGACTTACCCATACTTACCGTTCGGCCTTCCCTGTCCAAAGTAAACCAAGTTAGTCAACAATTCATATAAACTTTCAATGACAAGTGCGTGTCCCTGCCTCAGGTTCTAGCACGTCGTAGGTACGTTCTCTAACTCATTTTGCATGAAGTACTCTTTATCATTTGGTGTGTTATATTTCAAGCATGTTCAGAAGGCGCTTTATTTAGTTAACTTAGACTACTTTGTTTCAATGCAAGGACTTGCACGTGGATTGCCACCAGTAAAGCCCACTTAGTCTATATGCACCGGTCGCTGGCATCACAAGCCATTTAGGACACATTCTCTTTGGCATTCTTACCTATCGAAGCGTGATGGATGGTACACCTTGATAGTCTCTTGAAATGCCAGGCCTTACGTCTCTTTGAGTGGCCGAGCCCCCACTCAAAGTAGCCCGTAAGACAGTTTTGATTCCGCCTAGGCCGGCCATGATTTTCCTCCCCCTCGTTCGTGCCGCGGAATCCCTTCTTCTTCACGGCCACGATGTTCCCCCCCTCGCTCGTGCCACGATTGTCCACGACTATTTCGTATTGTTTGTCATTTTAACTTAACGACTGTCTTTGAGCCATAGGCTGTCTCTGAGCCATAATACGTTATCGACCAGGTTGGCGTCCGTGCAGCGCGGATAACGAGCCCCATTGTACGTGCCCGTCATACCTGTCGCTAACCATTCTTTTCCTTCTTATCTTTCATTCATTCTTTCTTTTCTTCCTTTCACTTGTCCGTTCGTTCATTGATTCATTCATTCATTCATTCATTCATCCGTTGATTCATTCATTCACTTATTCGTTCATTCATTCTTTCATTCTGCAACTCTCCGTGCGGGAGTCGCCTTGGCGACCCATCGATCCCGAAGTCTTCCAATGTTGCTATACTCTACTCGGAACGACTATGTCGATAGTCTTCCATTTCATTGTTGTAAACCGTTTATTGTTTCATTGTTGAACGCATAGAAACTTGAATATAAGCTTGTGCCTTAGCACGAGCGTAGAGCGCGGTGCGAGAGTTATCATATTTTCTATATTTTTTTCATATTCTATACAAGCATACAAGATGGGATTATTCCCTTAGCTAGGTGTGTTGAGTCATTCATTTATTAGCATGCGCGGTGTTGACGCCTAGCGATTCTAGCAATAGTGTCTGTATTGTTATGTGTCTAGACTAAGTAAAGATGGGTTCATCGGAGCCACCTACCTTAGCGATGTTCGCATCGGCCGAGCGATACTCCGAGCGCGCCTTTGAAAGTCTAAGTCTGGATTCATCTTTGACGGGCCAATGTAAGCCTTGTATCGATTCTTTATCAGGTCGATGCCAACTCTTCGGGTCGACGGCTCGTTTGAGTCGTTGTACTTGCCGTTTGAATCGGCGTTCCGCTAGGGCGGAGCGGGTCATTACATCTTGTCTAGATCATACATATGAAGTTGGTTTTGAGAAAATAATTAGTCTTGTGCTCTTAAATTAAAATTCATGGAAATGTGCATATAATAATCATAAATAAAAGTGGGAATGGTCAATGGCCTAAATTAATCCGAAAGTTGTGCGATACAAAGGTAGTACAAGAGAACGAGTTTGAGTGGGACATGATATATCAAAATGAAGATAATCTTGTCTACTACAAACTCATAAAGGAAGTTTCCATAGATTGACATCTCTGACGCTCCAGAAATCAAAGTCACGGAAGAACATTCGTCTATCTAGGATAATCTCTCTAGGGTGTCTACCCAAGTCTTGATGCTGTCTACACAAGGCACTAACTCATCTATATGATACTTGGATGGTACCCCTATACTAGGTTGTTCATGTCTCTCCTCCAACTAGACACTAAACTTTTGGTGCCTAAACTTCTATAACACTTAAAATACTTCGTCTCTAGCTACTAGGGTACTCCTCCTATTTTGGTACCTGGTGCAACTCCTACCTTAACACTTATTAATCACTCTAGGATTCCCATCTATATTTAATTATCAACAATCATATATAATACTTCATATCCATACTCTAAACTATTAACACAATTACTCAAGGACACAGACCAATTGCAAATCACCAAGCTATCACACTACGAAGAACCTATAATGAAATAAGAATCTACAAGGACCTGGACTAAAGAACCGAAAGTATCCTTACTCTTAAGCTAATTGAGGTTGGAACAAAATATATAATAATAGAAGTGAATGATAGAGATGACATGTTAGGACCCTTCTCAAGATACAATCTGATAATAATACGCGTCTGTCCAAAATCATGATACTCAGAATCATCGCCACGCCAGTAAGCAAGGCTGTGATAAACGGTAGATTCCATAACTGAGTATGCACCTCTATAATCATATCGTTTGGAATCCTCGTCACGCCGACTGGTATAGCTACGAGAAATCTCAAATCTCATGACCAATATATGTACATCTGAAGTCAGATCTCTACGTTTCTGCCACGCCGGCTAATATAGCTGCGATAAACTCCAGGTTCCATAACCAAGTAGACGTTTACCTTCCCTATTATTCCCGTCAACATATGTTATCAGAAGATACCGTAATTCAGGCCATAGAATTCATCTCGATATAAAAAATCAAAATCAGCGATGATCTAACAAAAATCAAATTCAATAATAAGGAACAAGGGCGAACAGAAACAAAGGGAAAGGATTTTAAATTGACGTTCAACCAAGATTCTCAAGGGTCGTCTCAGAAATCTCTCAAAAGTCCTAAGCAAAGAGATCAATATGCCACATGATAAGATATCGTCAAGGAAGGACAATTTATTTCGAAATACAAGAAGAGTTTGTCATGGAAATCAAAAGATTGGAGTTTTTCTAATATGTGATTGAGTAACTCCTATCATAACCAAAAACCTATATCCTAGCAGCAGGATCGTAATTAGTACTCTAAGTCGAGCACCATTACGAAATCGTACTAGTTGCGACTCTGACCTGCATGGGTCACCATAAAAATATGTCACGATCCGCACCATATTTAGGGGCACGAGCACGTGGGTACGTCCAGCCTATGCCGCAGTATCGGCGGTAGAACGCTGTAAAGGTCATCTAGAATATATTGAATCTAAGACACAATAATATAACCTGTCATCTCCGCACGGAGGAATATAATCACCACTCAATCACATAATCTAAGGAAGATAAGCACGATGATAAAGATAAAGATAAAGATGAGATAAATAGTCTGAAACAACGCTGAGTCGCAATCACAAGTTCAAAAACCAAGACATAAAATAATATTCCAAAATAAATACTATAAGTCTCAAAGTATCAAACTGGAATATAATCAAGACAAAATCTAGATAAACTAGGTCACTACTGGCGGTGCGTCCTCTACGAGCACCGGGTCCACATGCTGGTCCTGGTCGTAGGCTCCATCTATGCAAAACCCGTAGTAGGTCGGGCAATCTGCATCTAAATCCTCTGGAAAAAAAATGGAGGTTATCCTGTCAGGATATGAGCAGGTACAAACACCAACAGCAGTTCCATGTGAATTGACAAATACTATAAGAGACAATTATAATAAAATACAAGATGAAATGTCAAGACTGAAAGTAAAACAGTCACTACCAAAATAAGTCATATCAGCGACGTATTTAGCGACTCCAAGATAGAACGTCGCTAATTTTTGGGGGTTTAGCGACGTTTAACTAAGACGTCGCTGTTTGTCGCCAACAGCGACAAACAGCGATGTCTAGCGACTGTAATTTGTTAACTGGGAACCTGCGTCGCAAGTTCGTCGGTACACGTCGCTGATGTAGCGACGTGTAGCAACGTACTTTAAGCGGCGTCGCAAATATCATCGACGTTTAGCGACGTCCATTTCGAACGTCGCTAAATGTTTCATATAGGCTGCAAGGGTTTCCTTTTCGATCATTCATAAATTCCCCCCTAATTTTTCGTGCGCGCGCTCCTCCGGCGATTTCCCTCCTTCGGCCTCCTCCTTCGCGGTGCTCCTCCGGCGATCTCCCTCCTCCTCCTCCTCCTCCTCAGGTAGCTCCCCCATCTCTCTTTCTCTCTCTCTCTCACACACATACACACACACACTCCCCTGTCCCCGCTTCCCAGTTCCCTCCTCCTCTTGGATTGAAATACCAATTTAGTGTTCGACCCCTATTTACTGATACTGGAAAAAATGTTAATATATCCAATTTAGGGTTCGAGCCCTATTTACTGATACTGGGGAAAATTTAGGGTTCTCATGATAACTTCTATGAAAAATGTTCTTTAAAAGAGCGTTTTGTGTATTTCATGATAATTTTCAGAACTTCTTTACTTTGGGAGCAATTTTAACGAAACTCAATGCTATATATATGCAATTTTTTGATCTCAGAATGACCCAACACATATTTCGTTAGGGATTGATGTATTGTTGGTGATTGATGTCTTGTCTCATAATTAGCTTGTTATGAAGAGGTTCACAGGAACAGGCAAATACTGGTTGGTTGGTTTCAGAACAGTGGAGATAATGTTGCAAATTTATGTATGATATCCATCCACATTTGCTAGTATAGTGTGTGTGACCACAACCCACAAGGAGTAGCTCCTTCTTTTTCTCTCCCTCCACCAAGCATCCCCCACTCATGTCACATGCGCACTAACATGGCATTTTGCCCATGTCTTGGTATCCAATGCCATCAAGTTTCCATCATTTCCTAGTGGCAAGAAAGAAAAGAAGAAAGAAAGAAAGCATGGACTGTGTTGCCCAACTTTCTTTTTCTTCCTCTTGGGTGATTCCACTTTTCTTTGGTTTTTAGGAGGGGCACTCAGGTGCTTTGCACACTCAGAGGTAGGATAAATCCAGTACAAATTAGGGACTGTCATGTTCAGGCAGTTGGTACCAGTGTTTAAGACTAGTTTGATTTGTATAATTTATGTTAAAGGCAGATAGGTAGGTCCTGTATGAGAGACTGGATACCTAGGTATGATGGCTTGGCTAGTTCATGTTATCCAAAGGAAATTTGTCTATTGATATGGACTTAGATAAATTTCTATTAGAAAATGATATTGGAATAAGGATTAACCTGAGAATAGGCTTAACTGAACAGTGTTATCAGTTAGCAACTATTTTCTGAGTTTGAATGTCAGGCATTTTGGGAAAATGGTGAGATACACCAAGTTAGACACTGTCCCTACAGCCATTCGACTGGAGAGGTAGAAATCTATGTACGACATTTGCTATAAGGACTTTGCATTAATCTACGGTACGACATCGTGATCAGGACATAGTCCCTGCAGCCATTCGACTGGCGAGACAGACACTATGTAGCCGTAGATAAAGTTGACTGTCCTCCGACCCCCATCCCTCGGCAATGATGATACGACAACCTATCACTACATCTTTTAGTAGTAGATAATGTCTTAGTATTACATTTTGTGTGTTCATCTTATTGATTCTGTTACATCCTTCAGATACTATATTCGATAAGAACATATACTACACCATATGTACAGAACATAGATGATTCACACTAATGTATGCTAGAATGAATTTTGGGTTGTGTTCTGAGCCATCCGTTCTCACACTTGACAAAAAATTGAATATAACCTTTTTATCTGCCATTCGACTGGCGAGACAGAAATCTATATACGACATTTGCTATAAGGAATTTGCATTAATCTACGGATCGTGATCAGGACATAGTCCCTGCAGCCATTCGACTGGCGAGGCAGAAACTATGTAGCCGTAGATAAAGTTGACTGTCCTCCGACCCCCATCACTCGGCAATGATGATACGACAACCTATCACTACATCTTTTAGTAGTAGATAATGTCTTAGTATTACATTTTATGTGTTCATCTTATTGATTCTGTTACATCCTTCAGATACTATATTCGATAAGAACATATACTACACCATATGTACAGAACATAGACGATTCACACTAATGTATGCTAGAATGAATTTGGGTTGTGTTCTGAGCCATCTGTTCTCACACTTGGCAATTATGCATGTGAAATATATCGTTGAAGAACATAAAACTTGTGGTCGTACAATCGTCACTTTCGTGCGTCAGTTCATGTCGGTCTTCACTTTCTGCAGTAATTATCTTAAAATGGATATGAATTACTATCTGCGGAACCGTTTGTGGATGTACAATCGTCATCCTGATAATTTTAAGCATTTTTTAGAACTTATTATTTTAATTTATAATTCTTGTAGAGGACTTATTTTTATCCACCACACCGGACCGAGCAGATTGAGAGGCAGTTTTCTGCCGTCGCCGCCAAGTTGATCGGTGATGCAATTGACGATCAGAAAGCTCGTCAGCGCTCCGGAAAGTCGATTGCTGGTTGGATCACACCTGACCAGTGGACCACGATGAGGGCTCGATTTGAGGAGCTCCGGTACAGAGAGCGGTCGAAGAAGGTGAAGACGGCTAGGACGAGGGCCGAAAAGTGGTGTGGTGGATCGATTCCTATGACGGAGCATTTTCGTCGTCTGGTATGTAATTTATTGCAAAATATAAGATTCTATTGATAGTAGGAGTATATAATTTTCTATTTTACTAAAGAATAAAATATAACAAACACGCTGGTAAAGAGGGGTGAGGACGCAAATATGGTGACCGTCTTCCTGGCCACCCATCGGAAGGACGGGAAGCTCATCGACGACCGGGCTACTCAGAGCTATGTAAGTACTAATTTATATTTCGTTAATTTTTAACACAACTTGAAGAATATACAGATTACCATATAGTTAATAATAATTAAATACTTTAGACGTTTATTAGGCTAATTTAGGTAAGTACTGATTTATAGAGATGCACAATGATTTCTAGGAAGAGTTTGTTAGGCTACGTGATGAGCGTACGAGTGCTAGTGTACCGACAGAGGAAGGGGTTGGTACATCGCAGCCCTCTCCGCCTCAGTCGAAGGAAGAGCTCTGGAAGACCGCTGTTGGTGGTCTTCAGAGGGGTACGTACTACGGTACGGGGTCCTACAGCACATTTGTTGCGACGCAGGCATCCAGGGCTCCCTCTACCAGTACGTATTCATAGCCGTCACAGGCCGAGTCATCCCGAGTCGAGGGTACCATTGCCCGCCAGATTGCTGAGCTGCGTGACGATATGCTGAGGAGGATTTCTGAGCAGCCAGGGTCTCAGGCGCAAGGGAACGCTGCGTCGATCACCGTACGCTTTGACGAGCTCGAGCGCATCGTACGGCACGTACAGGGGACGCAGGAGTCCATTCACGACACCGTTACTAGGATAGCGGCTTGCATGGAGCAATGCAGCGCCAGACTGCTAGCCCTAGAGGAGACGCGGATACACCCATCTCCAGCGGTTACACTGCCTCCTTCTCCAGCGGTTACACTGCCTCCTTCTCCAGCGGTTGCATTGCCTCCTCCTTCATCATCGTCGGTGGTTCTTACACCGGAGCAGTATGCTTACCTTCTTTCCAGGAGCAGTGACGCTCCTCCTGATCAGCCGTAGTCGATATATATACATATATTGTTGTGTGATGGCCCATTATTGGGTCTTTTATGTGGTTATACATACATTATTCTTATGTGGAGCATTATGTTTGACAATGTTGTTACAATTTTTCATATATCTGTGTTGATTGATGAGATTGTGTTTCAAACGTGTTCGTGATTGTGTGTATCTGTGTTTTTTGATACTGTATTCGTGATACACACCGTCGTTGTTGTAACAAATGGTGTTGGGGATGCTGCAAATGCTGCAGGGGATGCTACAAATGCTGTATTTTTAAAAAAAAAAATTTCAAAATTAGCGACGTTCAGCGACGGCTAGCGACGGACGTTAACGTCGCTAAGTAAGTATCAGAACGTCGCTAACTGTGATGAAAACCGTCGCTGATCGTCGCTAAATGTCGCTACGTATGACGTCACTAAACGTCGCTATATGTCGGTACTATAGCGACGTAACAAAGTCGTAGAACGTCGCCATTTGGCTCTCAAGCCAGGTCAGCATCGATACATGTCAAGTCGCTCAACGTCGCTAGGTTACGTCGGTAACTGCTGACGTTTTACGTCGCTGGTAGTCGCTGAATTAGCGACGTGTACGCGTCGCTAAGTATCGTCGGAATAGGGACATATTGCAACGTCGTGTTGTTTAGCGACTAGGTTAATCGCGACTACATGCAAACGTCGCTAAATACGTCGCTAATTGAAATTAGCGACGTCCGGAGGCGTCGCTGATTTGACAGATTTTAGTAGTGAGTACAAGAGAACTGGATATCATGCCATATGCGAGATATAAGATAAAACTGGAATATAAACAACGAAAAGTAATCTGAGGTATGATGTAACATAAAAATAAAGTACCATAAGATATTAGAGCATTATGTGATCGGCTTGGGTCAAGATCAGGCTGTTCCATTTGACCGGCTATGCACAGGTAGTATAATAGTATAGGGATCAGGCCGACCAAAATGGAAAGCTATGCACAAGTAGTATAAGGTCAGGCTACACCCTACGTGTGGTGAGGGTGGAGCTATGCACAAGTAATAAACAAGTTGGGGTAATGATCACATAACCTCAAATAACTCCCTATCTCCGAGTGGTATAATGAATCCAGACATGACAGGTCATGATACGAGATTCGAAGAGCAGGGGGCCAGCCTACTCCCAAATCGGTATCTATACAAGTACAGGAAACAATATCGAATAATGCACTCATATACCAGGTAAACCAGGAATGACATCTCATGACGAGATTCACGTATACTAGTCCATGTATCCTCGTGTTGAGAATCAAGTATAACACTACAACTGAATCGGATATAGTACATATCAAAGCAATAAAAACTATCAGAGAATGTACTTGCCTGAGATCCTGAGCTAAGAAAATCGAACTACAAACCACTCAAAGAGCCACGAACAGTCAACTCGCACAACTATCTTCTAATGCTGAAACAGACATTACCAATGTTCTCAGAATGATCAAAATACCTAGAAACGCCTATCCATAAGTCTAATTCTGGACAAAGGGACAAAACAGTAATTTTGGGTCAAAATGGTATCCGCCGTTGGACCCACTATGCACCAAAAAATGTACCAGAACCTACAGTCTCTAAAGTCATCAAACTATATGTCTACAGGTCCGGTTTGACCAGACAAACCCAACCGTATGTCCAAAGTTGAATTTCTGTGGGCCGTGCACAAATTCGCCCGTTGGATCGGGTCGCAGGCCTGCCAAAATAGAGTTCTGGTCGACCTTCGCAGAATCAGACCAAACTTGGTATATAGGACCAAAAAAATGATATTGTCCTGTTGGCACATGTTTCGTCTCGATATGACGAGCGTGCACAAGTAATTGACAAATTTGCAAAAGGCAGATACGGTAAATTTTGACGGATACACATCAAATTCGTCATGCACACGCGACCAATTTGAATTCCGGCAAAGTCCACACGTCCACGAAGTCGATACGCACCTTTTCGATACTTTAGGTTCGCGACCACGTCGCCCGGATTGACGGATCGGACGACGTATCGGGACATTTTTCTAAAAATTCAGTTTTGAAAACCAGTTTTTCTCCAACTTCACAAACCAATAACTTTATGTACAGTGCATAAATTTTAATTCTACAAAAAGGATTTTAAAGCCCTATAGGTTGTCTACAAGTCTCTTCAGATCGATTTTGAAAACTAGCAACACGCTGGTCGCAAATCGGCCACAAAGTTAGAATTTTGGGACAGTTTCTAACGTCCAATAAATCAAGTTTTTCTCGATTTTGGAACTCGTTTTTCGTCGCACATGATGCGAATCGGCACGAACTATTCGAAGAGAATTAAATGTGTATAGGTTAGGATCATACCGGAAGAAACGGCTCAGAAATTGATCGAGCGTGCGCGGCGAAACGTCACTCCGAAGTTGGCTCCGTAGTGCTCACTGCTGTCAAACATGAGTGTGCGTGCACGTGTTCTGGCCACCGACGGCGGCTCCGGCGGTCGTGGTGGTGGCGCGCTGGGTCGTCGGAAGGCGACGGGGGGTATCGGCTAGGGTTAGAGTTTTATAAAAATCCCTCTCTCTCTCCTCTCTCTCTATATATATATATAATATTTTTTCCCTCTCTCTCTCTCTCTCTCTCTATATATTATATATAATATATTATATAATAATATATATAGGAATCGGTTTAAGGGGTTCGGGTTAGGGGTGGGCATATAACGGTTGAAATCGAAAACCGAACCGAACCGAACCGAAATATGACAAATGGTTCGGTTTTTCGGTTATCGGTTCGGTTTACGGTTTGAAAATTTGAAAATTGGAAATAAGTTCGTTTCGGTCTTCTTATCCGAAAAACCGAACCGAACCGAAAACCGATTTAGATTTAGTAATTTATCAAACTACCCACAATATACATAATAATGTTTATTAACCCCTAACTGAGTGCACTTTCTTCTCCTATTCTATGTCGGTGCTTCTTTGAGCACTCTCTCTATCTACCCTCATCTATATATACTAATATCTTTCACTCTATGTAATATAACAATTCATAAATACAATAAATCATATATTTTTTTAAAATTTTGTTATTTAATAGGTCTATTTTGCTAAAAACTTGAAGGCCATGCACATTGGCCCATGAAACCGAATCGACCGAAAACCGAACCGAATTAATTCGGTTCGTGGTTTTATAAAATGGTTCGGTTTTCGGTTTTAAAAAATATGGTTTACGGTTTATTTCGGTTTTCACATATTCGGTTCGGTTTAAACCGAACCGATGCTCACCCCTAGTTCGTTGGTTGATAGCTACTGTGCTTTGGTTTTGGTCTGCTGCTGTGGAACTTTTTG
>JANAVB010023193.1:0-36617 GCA_029216955.1 Iris pallida
ATATATTGTCTCGTTAAGGTAGCTGTAGTACCATGTTACCCTATTGTCTCGTTAAGGTAGCTCTACAACATTCTGTCTGGTTAAGGTAGAGAGAAGTGACATGGGCATAGGTCTCTTGGGATTTAGTTTTGAAAATGAGTTATGAAAATATAATTTGAATAAATAGACCCAATTATGGTTTGCGTTTGGGATTTGGTTTTTGTAAACCAAAAAGTGTTTGTGCATGCAAGTTAAACAATATTTGTAGGGAAATGACCAACCCAGTCGTATGGTTAAATTATGATTTTACTAGTACAATCTCATGTGTTAATTTTTTTATTTAATAATCTACAAAACCTAAATATAATAATCTTATTTAATTTAGAACTTAACCCTAATCTAGTTCAATCTATAATTTGAAAAAATAGAATCTAAATTTACTGTAACCATTAGACGCTAGATTAGTGATCCTTCAGGTGGTGACCATCAAGCGAAATTAATGTGCGAAGATTCTCTGGCTCCACTACGATATCTTATTATACAAAATCTCGATGGGGTCAACCCCATACAGCAAGAAAATTTTATGGTCTACTAAAACAAACATGCAACAAAAAAGAAAGAACAAGAAATAAATACAATAAAGAATAAACAGAGAAGGAATATAAGACTAGGAAAGATATAGGACAAAATAATCCATATCGGCCAATCCACTTACTGCTTGATATCGTAAGCTAACTAGGGTTATCACAAGCACTGATTACTAACATATACAAATTTGAGGTTCATGGAGACATGCACTGCAGACTAGGCCAGGGTTGTCCAAAATACTAAATAGGCATCACTCGTCGTTGAGCTAATCAGGTACAAGACAGTACATCATTCGATGGTGAGCTAGAAATGTACTTCTCACCACAGAGAGCTCCATAATCATATAAAGCCTTAGCCAACGGGACTGCATAAAATCTGAAAAAACCTTCCATCCCAATACGGTAGGTGCTAATTGTTAAATCTTGATATTTTTAACTTGAGTTCCGGCAATGGGCTTCCATATAACTCATTCTATGATCATACTTTCCTCCCGTTGGTAAACCGTATTTGGAGGTGAAATTTGAATTTTAGAGATTTTGAACGAATCCATGGAATTCTATGTTTGGTTGGAGTTGGATTTGGATATGGAAAGTGGTACCAAATCTAAATTTGAATTTGGAAGAATGAAAGTTGGATTTTATTTAAAAATTTATTATTTTACCAAATATTTAATTGATCCTAATAAATAAATAATAAAAATTAAAAATTAAATAATAATTAGTTATTATTTATATATATTTTAATTCTTAATTAATATAATACGTACATCACTTAAATAAAAAATTATTAAATTTTTTTATTAATTATAATTTATCATAATCAAATTAATAATTTATTAATATAATTATAATCTTGATTAATAATTTATAATTTTATTTTAATATTTTATAATAATCTTAATTAATAATTTATACCTTTATAATAATTTACATTAATTTATTAATCATAACTATAATTTTAATTAACAATTTATAAATAAAATTATTATAATCTTAATTAATAATTTATTAGTCTTCTTATAATCTTAATTATAAATATAAATTACTATTTTGATAATCTTAATTAATATTAATCATAATTAACCACAAATTATAATTTATTATTTAATAATTTAATAGTAATACATTGTTAAAATTTTAATTAATAATTTATTAATCGTCATTATAATCTAAATTATAATTTATTAATCATAACTATTATCATATTATAATAAAAATTATTTATTATTCATAACTATAATTATAAAAATAATTAAATAATAATTTATTTATTATTTATTTGTTATTTTATTATCATAATTATAAATTATAATTTAGTTTACCAAATCCAATGTGGTTGGAGTTGGAGTTGGATTTAGATTTGGATTTGAAAATTCATAATTTGGATTTGAATTTCCAATCCAAATCCAAACTCAAATTCGTGTTACCAAACAAGACCTTAGAAAAAATACTGGACAAGACATGAAAGTTAAAACAAGAAGACCAATACTAGACGAGAGTAGAAACACACATAGTGGGATCAAGACAAAACTAGAGTGCATTGTGACAAGCCATCTACATATATCGATACAAGACTAGTGAGCTGGAGTTGTCATTCTGAAATCAAAAATGTCAATATATGGGTTGATCAGTCCCCACCACTATGCATGTTCGAAATCCGGTACGATATGATTTGTTGAAGCATTAAATTCTTTCAATATAATGTAATATTATTAATTATTCTAATGTTTCGTATATAGGTGATAAGATTGTGAAGAAGGACGGAGATCCTCGGGAGTGGGTTTTGCGAAGGGTTCGAGGACATGCATAAGAGGAAGGACGGACATACGTGGACGAGAATGCAAACAATACATATGTTAGTATTATATTGTTTATTTTTTATTATAACTTAACATATATTCTAGAAAAACCTAGATGGTCCAAAAATAGCTTTGTTGAAAAGTCTCAAGATAGTTTAAGGTGGTGTACAAGCTGCATTCCAGTCTCTACTGACTGAGGCACCATCTTAGACCACTATCAGGAGGTGGACAAGTGTCAAGCAGTCTATGAGAAAATTTTATCTGGAGGAAAGAAGTATAGGTATTAGCATGAAAGAAGAGAAATTTAGAAAATATTATATAAAGGGAACTGGCGCCAGTGATACTGGGCCTAAAAATCGAAATTGGCGCCAGTGCATCTGGCGCCGAACAATTTTTTTTTAAAGAGTCTGGCGCCAGTTGAACTGGTGCCGAAAAAAATAATCAGAAGTTGGCGCCATGGAACTGCGACGAGCAATTTAGTGGGGGTGGGGGGGGGGTGTTCGGCTGGTGTTAACTTTTTTTTCTTTGTCTTTTTCTTTATTTTACTTTTCTTTCTATCCTTTTTTGTTACTTTTTTCCATTGTCAAGTCATTTCATCATTTGTCTCCCTCTTTTTCTCTTACTTTCTCTGGCGCAGTGACACTAGCGCCAGTCTTTAAATACACTATTAACTTTCGGATTGTAACGGTCGGATTGCAATGTTCCTTTTTCGACCGTTGGATAATTTTTTTAAAATATAGGGTGGCATAGCTTTCACTCACCAAATCAGACGCTCTCACTCGTTCTAACTCTTTAGTTCTCTCAACCAGAAGCTCAACTCCAAAGTTTGAGAAAGTTTTCATTCTAAAGCTCCTACTCCAGAAGCTTCCACTCAACCAGAAGCTCCCATTCTTTAGTTCTCTCAACCAGAAGTTGTATTCAAAACACTGCATTCTGTAATGAATCAAGTTAAGGCTGTGGTGCTAGCATGGAGGTGTAGTAAATGGTTTATCTTATGAAGGAGGTTTTATCCAAATTCTTATAACTGATCATAGTATCACATTAGATAGCTTACGCAATTTAATTATTGAAAGTTTTTCTATTCAGTATGAATTTATATTAAGACACGTTTATGAGACACATTATTTTTTTATTAAATTGTTAACAAGCTTGAAGTTTTGTTCTTGAAATTAATTTGCAATCGCCATTTATAAGTATTTTTGTAACTTAAGTACACAAAGACTTATAAGTACTCAACGCGTTTCTAATTACGAAGAAGGTCCGAGTTCTTCTAGACAAGTTCCTATTTCATCTCATAAAGAAGATGACACATTAGCTTTAGATAGTAACGATGATTTTGATGACTTTCAGAGTATTGCGGATAGTGATGATTAGTTGAAAATCCGGATGATGATATTGAAGATAATGACAATAATGGTACCACAAATGAATTATTTGTCGGACAATATTTTGACAGTCGTTCTGCATTTAGAACTTTTATCAGTGACCTAGCAATTGAACACAATTTTATGTTCTGCTAGTGTCATGAACAATGCGAAGGGAATTATATATACATGTAATCAACCAACTTGCAATTGGAGAGTATATGCTAGACCTATTCGTAGAGGTAATATTTTTCAGATTGATACATTAGAAATCAGCATTCTTGTTTAGCTGGGCTCACAACTAGTTCTCATCCATTGGCAACTAGTTCATGGATCAAAACAAGATAATTAATAATATTAGGGACAATCAATCATATAGTCCATCAGTTGTTATGGATATACATAGAGAACATTGGATTAATATTTCTACTCTAAAGCTTGGAGGCCCAAGAGATGGCATTAGCTGAAATAAATGGTAGCTACTTTGATGCATATACAAGTCTTGAAGAGTATGGTTTTAGAATTATCGAGTCAAATCTAGGTAGCAGTTGTTTTTTAAAGACTACTGAAAACAATATCTTTCAAACGAATTTTTATTTGCTTCAAAGCTTGTATTGACGGTTTTTGAGTGGTTGTTTACCAATTATTAGTACTGATGCTACCTTTTTGTCATCTAAATACCAAGATATATTATTTATTGCTTGTGCTCATGATCCGAACTATAAACTTTATCCAATTGCTTATGCTATTGCGGAAGGTGAGAACACAGAATCGTGGACTTGGTTTTTAACTAGTTTGAGAACATCTTTTGAAAGATTTTTATTGAATGGAATAAAATTTTATTTATATCAGATAAACAAAAGGGTTTGCTTCATGCCATGCGTTTAACCTCTCAAAATCATGTCATTTCTTTTGTATTCAGCATTTTAAACATAATTTGAAATCGGTTACAAAAATTAAAAAGTTTCATCAAATGCTTGACTCTCTTGCAAGATCATACAACAAACCAGACACGATTCATGGTTTGAAATAATTAAAGCCGAAAACATGGACATGTTTAATTGGCTTGTTGGAGTAAAAATGAAACACGTAATTTTTTATATTGGATTTCTGCATATTCTTCTATTCCTAGATTAGATATTAACACTTCTAATCTTGCAGAATTTCAATAACTGGGTTAAAAATTACGTGATAAACCGATAACAATACTACTTGACGGCATTAGAGGTAAGATTATATCTCTACAAGAGAAGAACATACAATTTGCTCAAAATCTTGAAACAGAGTATTGTCCAAAAATGTTAAAAACAATTACTCGAATAAATAGAGAAAAACACCAATTGCATGTGTTGCATATTGAAGGTTATACGTTTGAAATATTAGTTCGTGCAACAAATAGAACATATGTAGTATACTTAGATAAAGGTTATTGTTCATGTTTACGGTGGTATCATACGTACATTCCATGTGTGTATGCCTGTTATGCGTGTAAGTCTTCCAATTCTAGTATCAAATTATTATTGTAACATATTTTCTACAAACAAGTTGAAAAGTGTATACGAGTCGCATAGGAACTAATTCTACTGCCGTACGATCTCAAAAGTGCTTTGGTTAGAGCACAAATTGAAGTACCAGATGTAAGACGTAAAACTGGACGACCAAAAAGAACCGCATCAAATCGAAGGATGAATCGACAAGAGATTTACGTTGCAGTAAATGCAATGGACTTGGTCACAACAGAAGAAAATGTACTAATCACCATCAAGTCGGTGATAGATTTATATTGTAATTGTGTATATTTTATCGTACCATTCAAGATATTATTTTCAAATTGTAATATTATACAGTACCAGTCAGCATATTATTTTAATATGTACATTAGAACACCAAAACATAATCATCTACAACCACTACCACGACCACTTCTAACCCGCCTAGTGTACTCTCTTTGTCTATTTGGTCTAAGATTTGGAGGATCAAACCGATTTGGGTTGATCCGAATCCAAATCGTTTCCTCTTGAGTTGGCATTGTAGCTACTGGAGCTGCTGAGTTGAAAAAAACATCGCATACTCGATATGCCTCTGAACCAATCTGTAGCTGCTAGAGTTGACACTGGACCAACCTGGGAGATACTTTCTCCAGCAGCATGGTAGGAAGTCCTCTCCAAACTGATAGAAAGTCCCTTATCCAGCATGGTATGAAGTTCCTCTCCAGACTGGTAGGTAGTCCCTGCGCCATACTGGTAGGAAGTCTTCTCCATTATGGTAGGAAGTCCCTCTCCAGACTGATAGGAAGTCCCCTCTCCAGCATGATATGAAGTCCCTCTCCAGCATGGTAGGAAAGGACCTCCTCTTTCTGCATATATAGTGGAATAACGGCTTCGTCTCTGGCTAACGTTACCGGATGGATAATCCGAGGAATATGTACGGAGGCAAATGTGACTCTGGGCCACGCAAGACATCATGATTTATCCAAGCCGTCATCCGTCCATAAGATCGACCATCATATGTCGCCGCCAGGTGGAACTTTCACTCCTCTTAATTTCTCCTTCCATTCTATACCCTGAAATGTAATAGGTTCGAAGGATATATTTAATCAAATAAATTGAATTTAGCAAGATATTAAAATACACGATTGACAAAATAAAGCTTACGAAATCGGTAAGTCTGTTTATTATTGGGTACATGCTTGTATCATCTATAGCTCTATTAGTGAACCGCGGAACCTCAAATTTATAATCACTGTTGCATACACGCGGTGCTCCCCACAACTTCTGTAAGCAAAGTCTCCAAACCCTATAACGTATTATAAAATTTTTAGCCAAATACAATGAATTATTAAATAAAACATGATATTATAAAAAACTTACAATCATGGGTGTTTGCACTTGGTGGGACAAATTACCAACACTATAATACTCGAATCTCGAATTCCAACCAGGAAGCAGATTATTAACTATAGCTTGCGCTTGAGCGACGGCGTAGCTACTGGGTAGTGGATCATTAGGAATTAATTGAACCATCCCAAATTCGCAGAACCCGATCTGCTGGATGGTACATAGTCTGGTAGTCGTATAAGATATAATATCCGTACATACTATACGAATAGGACATCCTCTCCATATCGGGAGCATCGAGCTGTATAACATATGGCATCCATATAACCTGTTTCCAAAGTTACTGTAAATAACAATGATATAACTATTTTTTAGAAAAAATATAAATATAACAATCTATTTACTTTCATATGCTCTAGCGAGTCAAATTGCGACAGATAAATAGGGGCAACCTGAGTTCTGCAGTGTGCCCGGTACTTCATCAACCGTCCATCGCTTTGCTACCGAAAATAGACCAGTTTTCACGACTAATATGGGTACTAGTCTACCAATAGAAAAATGTTCATAGGACCATACCGAAGGTCATTATGATACCTTCGTGTTACAGTATAAAATATTATAATAATATAACAACATTATAAAAATACCTATAGTAGAAGCATGCATCCAGTCAGATTTGTGTTGCATGTATCTGACATCGTTTTAACAAACTCCGCCAAGCATGTATACAAAAACACCAATACTGCTGCTCCCATGCATGTCGAGTCTTTTGTTTAAATTTTCAAAAGAGGTAAAAGACGAATACTTACTTTGCAGCCAGTTCCGTTTGGAAAAAGAACTGAACCACACAAAGCAAGTAAATAGGCTCTTGTGCAACAAACAATCTAAATATTAATAAATCTTTATGGAGTTAAACTACAATAATAATTTTTAATCTGAAATAAAATATCAATTTTTATACCCGTTTTTTATCTACGACCATGGACCGTCAGGTGTACGATCAAGAAACATAAAGTTGCTCCATAGCCAACTAACACTAACGTCCGATCTACCCTTCTGTCCTGGTCCGGTCGAACTGAATACACCAAGATATCTACGTATCAAACACTAGCATCTCACAATCAAAACAAGTTATATTACCGAAATTTGCTACGCCCAAGGAAAACATCGCTAAATAAAGGAATTTAGCGACGCATAGAAAAAATGTCGCAGGACGTCACTATTAGTGACGATCAGCGACATCCTACGACGTCTCTTAAGTTAAAAAAATAATGTTGCTGATAAGTCGGTAAACGTCGCTAGTTAGCGACGTTTACCGACGATTTAGCTTTACGTTCTAAGTTTTTTTGATCTAGCGACGCTTAGCGACGTCTTTGTTGGACGTCACTAAGAAATTTCATTTAGGCTGTGTTTGGTAGGTAGGATGGAAAAGTGGAAGGAAGAAAAAGAGTAGGATTTATTTTTCTTCCTTATGGAAAGGAAAAATATTTCTTCTTTGTGTTTGGTAGCAAGGATGGAAAAGATAAGGGATGCATTTTCTTTTGTTTGGTGGAAGAAAAAGTGGAAGGAAAGAAAGTAAAAATATAGGGTTTGTCAATTCTATCCTCAATTAATATCACTTATTTACCATTTGACTTCATGAATAATTTTTAAATAATACATTCATATGTGGGTATAATTGTTAATTACTACAAGCATTCAATTTTCTTCCACTTTTGGGGATTGGATTTCTTAGGTGATGAGGGAAAGGTAATCCCTCCATTTTCTTCCTATTTTTCTTACATACCAAACAAAAGAAAATGAGTCTTTCCCTCCACTTTTCCTCCTCTATTTTTTTTCTTCCACTTTTCCCTATACCAAACACGCCCTTAGGTCAGCCGATCGAGTTCTTTTTCATTCTCAAAATTTCAACCCAAATTCAAACCATTCCCTCTCCCTAATCCGACCCCCCACTCCCTCCTCCAGTGACCGTCGACCCCCAACCCCCTCCTCCGGTGACCGTCGACCCTCGACCCCCCCGACCTCCTCCTCTGTCTCCGCGAACCCTTCCGACCCCCTCCTCTATCTCCGCGAACCCCGCCGACCCCCTCCTCCGTCTACGGCAACCCCGCCGACCCCCTCCTCCGCCGCCTAGTCCCCTTCTCCTTCGCCTAGTCCCCCTTTCTCCGACATGATGCCCCCTCCGGTCAGACCCTTCTCGATCATCCGTCGAAGCTAAACCCTATCCCACATTACTATTTTATTTAAATTATTGTATTTGTGATTTGAGAGTGGGAGGGACAATATGAATTTAGATTTTGGTGTTGGACACGTATAGACACGATACATTGGACTTGGATACGACACTGACACACTCCCTCAATCTGCCACGACATGAACACGAACACGGACACAAACATTCATGCACTGAGACAAAGACACAGACACAGATGCAAAGACACACAAATACAAACATATGCACCCTAATACCCAAACATGGAAGTATATAACATGACACATAGACAAGTATACTCATCGAAGAAAACTCTTATACGTATGTATACATTGAAAAAACTCTTATACATATGTATACAATATATACATATGTATACTCATTAAAGAAAACTCTTATAGATATGTATACATGTATACATGAAACTCTTATACTTATGTGTACAATATATACATATGTATATTCATTGATGGCTCCTTTATACACATATATACATATGTATACAATCTCAGGAAAAACTCTTATATAACTATAGCTATATCTATCAATCTACATATATACATATGTATACAATCTCAGAAAAAACTGAACTAAACACACATAGGTATACTCATTGAAGAAATTAAGATTTCACAATGGAACTTGGATTTTGATACATCAAACGAGATGATGGTTCCTTTACTTAGCTTGCTTATGTTACAATTATATTCTCTGTGAATATCGATCTTACCAGATGGCACCCATGACCCGAGCAGCGACACATTGTTGAGGGAAATACAGATTGCTAAGGTGGCTCCTCCTACTTTTAAGGAGAAAGTGGCACCGGTAGCTAGTGAGACCGGAAGTTCCATTCATCCAGCACCTGCAGTGGAATGGCACTTTCCCGCCATTGATCCCACTTTATCGAAGATGTTGCGTGATGGTATCATTGAGCGTATGCGTGAGCTACGTGGTCGTCATTAGTGTAGTTTTATAGATATATTTGTGTTGGACTATTATTACTTATTGCCATTTGTACTTGTTTTATGGAGATAAGTTTATGGAATTAATTATGGACTTATTACCAGCTGTACATAATTTATGGAGATTAATTATGGACTTATTACCTCTTATTTTATGGAGATTAATTAGGCTAAGTCTTCTGTGTGGTCAATTTTGATACACTATGGTTATATGGTCATATCATGTGATACAATATTACTACTTGTTGTATCATGATTACTTGGGATTCTATTTTAATGTTTAGGATATGTCATGATTAATGCGCCTATTACTTCTACAAGTATTTCAATGAGTGCTTGTATCTATCTTACAGAATTATCCTCAAATGGATATGGATCTGAATTACTATCTACGGAATCGTTCTTGGATGTACAACCGTCATCCTGATGACATGTGCGGTGTACGGGATAAATTCATAGAGGGTGTACAGCAGTTCCTGTAGTTTGCCAAGGCGTTCCCTCAGTACATGGACGGTACCGAAATTAAGTGTCCGTGTGTGAGATGTCGTAACTTGAAATATCATCCAGAAGTGGAAGTCACGTATCATTTATACTCAAAGGGTTTCACGCTGAATTACTATCAGTGGAGCATGCACGGAGAACTTGTGTCTTTAGCATCGGAGTATGAGCCTTATGTGGATGTCCACAACCACGCTGCTTACGACGATGGGTTGGTGAACATGGTTTTTGATGCGACGGGACCTAGTTTCGATCCGTACAATCATGATGCACCTGAGTCGGCACCGAAAGCTAGTGCTACAAAGTTCGTGGAGTTGCTAGAGAATGCAAGGACTCCATTATATTTTGGTTGTGAGGATCTTTCACCGTTGGAGGTGGTTACAAGATTGTTGAGCATCAAGTCCGATTTTAATATGTCGCAAGATTGCTACCACCAAGTTATGGAGTTGATTATAGAAATATTGCCTGAGGGAGCTAAGTTGCCTAAAGACTTTTACCGGTCTAAGAGGATGGTGAGATCGCTCTGGATGGAATACTCAAAAATTGATACATGTCGCAACGGGTGCATGTTGTACTACAAAGACGACAAGGATGAAGACGCCTGCAGATTTTGTGGTGATAATCGCTACAAGGACAGTAGTAGAGGAAATTCTGTCAGTAAAAGGAAGCATACCGATTCGATGCACTACTTGTCATTGACGCCGCGGTTGCAACGGTTGTTTATGGTGAAGGAAACTGTAGAAAATATGAGTTGGCAATAGCGAGAACAGACCGAAGGAGTGTTGGATCACCCATATGATGGAGAAGCATGAAAGCACTTTGATCGAGAGTATCCAAATTTTGCTTCTGATCTGCGTAATGTCAGATTGGGTCTCTGCTCCGACGATTTTTACCCTATTCAGACTTTCGGGATCCCAATATTCGTGTTGGCCTGTGATCGTCACTTCGTACAATCTACCACCTTGGATGTGCATGAAGACTCCGTATATGTTCTTCACCGTTATTATCCCAGGTTCGAACAATCTGAAAAGGAAAATCGATATGTATTTACAGCCATTGATTGATGAGTTGAATCAGCTATGGGAAGTAGGTTCCAACACATACGATGTATCTAGAAAACAAAATTTTCAGATGCTGGCAACACTTATGTGGACCATCAACGACTTTCCGTCCTATAGTATGTTATCTGGATGGAGCACGCATGGTCGTCTTTCATGTTCGTATTGCATAGACCGTACTAAGACTTTTCGTTTGAAACATGGAGGCAAACCGTGCTTCTTCGATTGTCATCGACAATTCCTGCCGAAGGATCATCCGTACTGGAGGAACATGAATGCTTTTATGCTGGTGTTGTGGAGAAGGCTAATCCCCCGCCAAAGTGGCCCGGATACACGATATAGGAAGAGGTAAAAAATTTACCAAAAGCTATTGAAGAGCCTGCTACCGGATACAAGTGTGACAGATTTGGTCGCACTCATAACTGGACGAAGAGGAGTATATTCTGGGATCTGCCATATTGGAGCACCAATCTGATTAGAAATAATCTTGATGTCATGGATATCGAGAAGAATGTGTTTGGCAACTTAATTAATACTGTAATGGACGTAAAGGGGAAGACGAAAGACAATCTAAAGGCTAGATTAGACTTGGAAGAAATATGTAGACGTCCTGTATTGCATTTGATAGAGGAGGGGAATAGGAAGTTGAAGCAGCCTAAGACAATTTTTTTACTGGAGAAGGAGGATAAAGTCAGACTTTGTAGGTGGATTCAAGGTCTGAAATTTTCAGACGGGTATGTTTCGAACTTGAGAAGATGCGTCGACCTCAAGGAGAACAAACTGACAGGTATAAAGAGCCATGATTGTCACGTATTCATAGAGAGGTTAATTTCGATTGTATTTTAGGAATTCTTATCCCTGGTTGTTTGGGATCCATTGACCGAACTTAGCATATTCTTCAGAGATCTTTGTTCTACTAAGTTGCTCGTCGATCGTCTAGAAAAGCAGGAGAACGATATTGCAGTAACACTGTGCAAGCTCGAGAAGGTATTTTCACCTGGATTCTTTGACTCCATGGAGCATTTGCCAATTCATCTTTCCTACGAAGCACGTGTTGGTGGGTCCGTCGGTTATCGATGGATGAACCCATTTGAGCGGCATTTGAACCACCTAAAGAGGAAGGTGAAAAATAAGGCTCGGGTCGAGGGTTCTATTTGTGAAGCCTATATTCTTGAGGAGATTACAAACTTCTGCTCGACGAATTTCAAACCTCATGTTGCTACGAATAGAATGAGGGCTCCGAGAAACGATGACGGATATCAAGAATCTAATGATGGAATACTGAAAGTATTCAATGCATCCGGAAAGCCTTCGAAGAAAATGAAGAAGAGATATTTGAATGATGAAGAGCTAAGGGTTGCTCAGTTGTATATATTACTCAATTGCGACGAGGATGAAGTGGAGAAACTAGAGGGGTAAGTAATTAATGACGAGTTTACGTCATCTCAATGTAATAGTATAATCTAATATTATTGTACTAATCGGTGGTTGCTTTATTATTTTTAGCACATATAATGATGAGTTGAGGTCGGTTAGACCCTACCTAACAGACGAAGCATTAGAACAAGAAATGAGACGTCATTTTCCATCTTGGTTGAGCAAATATGTAAGCAACTCGGTAATTACTGGCCTATTCTAATACAACTGTGCAATAAATAACTTACTATCTCTTCTTTGGTATTCAGGTCGATAGTCTAATTTCACCAAAGATTGAATTAATTAGAACTCTTGCCAAGGGACCATTTACTTTTGTTAAAATATGGCCAAGTTACTGTGTCAATGGCTTTAGGTTCAAGTTGACAAATGCTCCAATCAGAGACAGCTTCCTGGATCTTAATTCCACGAAAAATAGTTGTTTGTGTATCAAATCTTCGAACTACAAAGACGTCGATCCAAAAAATAATTTATTTGGCATCTTACGAGAGATTGTGGATTTGACATATAATTATGGCAGAGAACCAGCAAAGATCGTGTTGTTCAAGTGTGAATGGTTCGATCCGATTGAAAATTAAGGTTGAAAAATTGACAAGCATGGTCTTGTGGATATAAACCACAAGCGTAGATATCAAGGCTACGAACCATTTGTCCGATCAACTCAGGCTCAGCTCGTGTACTTCACAGCTTATCCGAGACGAGGAGCAACAAAATCTGACTGGTGGGCAGTACGCAAGACTAAAGCTAGAGATACTTTTAATGTTGACGAAAAAGCTTATCAGGAGGACGAGCTACCTCTTGTAACCAATATTGTTGATGTGGACTCCACGGAAGTTACGCATTACACGACTAATGTAGAAGATGTAGAATTATCCGAAGAGTAAGGCAAACTCGACGAAGGTGAAGATAAAACTGAAGATGAGGAGGAGGAGGAAGAGGAAGATAAGGTCGAGGAAGACGAACAAGATGAATATTCTGAAGATGATTGAGAGAGATGTACTTTCATTTTTTAGATGTTTCTTTTAGAATGTACTATCTTGACTTAGATATTTCTTGTAGAATATACTATCTGAACTTAGATGTTTCTTGTAGAATATACTATCTGGACTTAGATGTTTCTTGTGAAATGTATCATCATATGTTGTCTTGGTTATTATCTTGTCTTTGTTGTACTTTTATATTTCTAATGTACTATTATTTATTGTACATCATCATATGTTGTTGTCAGGTATATATGACAGGTCGTCGCGGATCGTTCCGTATGTCCCGACATGGAGCATGGGGTACTGGTACTGGCAGAGGACAGGGTACTCCTTCGATACCTTCTACTGGTACCGGCTCTGGATCCTCGTCGCCCAGTACTCCTGTGTATCGGACAGTACCTCCGCCTTTCCCGATACTACGTGGCATATCTTCTGGGACGAGTAGTTCCAGGCCTGAGACTGCTTCGTCGTCTAGCGTTCCTCCTGCTGATACGACAATAGAGACAGATGAGCAGATAAAGGAGGCTGAGCCGACGACCGACCAGTATCTGGCAGATGATGCATGCACACCTCCGGAGGAGATGAGGACGGAGATCTGGGCTGACGGCACAAAGTAAGTATTCTGGTTTATCATTTTTTTCCTGTATTTATCATAAATTAACTTTTCTCATGAATATAATACGTCTGTATAGATATCATCTCCCGTCGGTACAGAGACGCCTAGGCCACTTCTTGAGGACTAATTATGGTGGTCCTTGGATAAACTACTATGATGCTCCGGACGAGAGGAAGGCATACTGGTTTACGCACTTTAAGGTTAAAATATATTTGCTTTTAACATGAATCATGTAATTTTTGTATATTATATATAACTGATAAATATTTGGTTTGCACTCTTTTAGTATATGTTTTTCTATCCACCGTACCGGGCCGAAATGATCGAAGGGACGTTTTCTGCTAAGCTGATCCGCGATACTATTAATGATCAGAAGACTTGTGATCGTGTCGGAAAGCCGATCCAAGGTTGGATCACCCCTGAGTAGTGGAATACGATGAAGGCTCGATTCGACGGGCCAAGGTACAAGAAAAAGTCTGAGAAGGCCAAGGCGGCTAGGAAGCAGGGATCAAAGTGGTACGGTGGGTCGATTCCGATGACGAAACATTTCCGTCGTTTGGTATGTCTTTTTATTTCAGAAATATTATTTTAATGTAAGTCCGATAAATTAGAAAAAGGTGATATACTTAATTACAGGTAAGGAGGGGTGATGACGCCAATATGGTGACTGTCTTTCTGGCCACACATCGGAAGGGTGGAAAGCTTATTGACGAGAGGGCGGAGCAGGCCTATGTAAGTATTACAATTCTATTTATTAATTTTAATACTTCATGTTAGTTTTGATATAACTTAGTAACTATGCATGCAAATAGATATTCATGTAGTTAGTAATAATAAGTACATTAGACATTAGAAGTTATAGAGTATCCATGCTTTCTAGGCCGAGTTTCAATGACTTAAGGAGCGGGTGGCTGCTAGTGCACCTACTGCAGGAGAGGTCGGTACTTTCTTGCAGCCCGCTCGACCTTCCGTCGGAGGACGAGCTCTGGGTGACCGCCGCTGGTGGTCTCTACCGGGGTACGTACTATGGTACAGGATCCTATGGCGCCCTAGTTGCGACACAGTCCTCTAGGACCTCCCATGCTAGTGTGTACGGCCCACAGCCCTTCCAGGAGTCTGTCTGAGTCCAGCAGATGGTGGAGTCTGTCCGTGACGAGCTGCTACGATGGATCCAGGGGCAGCACCAGACGGACGATGCTGCGCTCATAGCACGATTGGATACGCTCGATCGCAGCATTATGGAGCTCAGGGATGTGATTGAGAGGATAGAGCGGGGCGTCACTGATCTTAGAGCGTCGACAGAGCACAGCGTGATGGATATGCAGGCATCACAGCTGTCCATGGGCGAGTCACGTTAATACAGGATTCGATGGTTGATAGCAGTACGAGGCTGTTATCTACCATGGATTCCTACCACCAGCGACTAGCAGCGTTGGAGCGTTATTGCCCTCCGGGTGCGTCTTTATCGTCGTCGACTCCGCCGACGTCACTACCTTCGGCTCCACCGACGTCACTACCTTCTTCATCAGTGACGATTTCACGAGAGGAGTATGAGATGTTCCTATCCTTGAGGCGCGACGGTGCCCCTTCTCCTCCAGATCCGCAGTAGTCCGAGTTAGGACTTTTTTTACGAGATTGTAGCATTTTTTTAGTGTTTGTTTATATTGTTTCAGTATTGGTTGTGGATTATTTGTTTGTGTAGACTTTCATTATTGGTTGTGGATTCATGTGGATATTGGTTTTATACTTTGGATATTCGTTTACCGACTTTGGATATTTTAGTGTACGTTGTGTTGGTATCTCATCATATGTTGGTTGTAGACTTTTACTCTTGTTTGCGTTGATACATATTGTGATGTACCGGTGTTGAGTGTTCCACCGAAAGGGTCGACGAATCCAGAAAGAAAATGTGCTTGTGATTTTTTTATTATTTATTAAACTGCAGGTAGAAAATGTGATTCTGTGGACATTCTGTAATTTTTTTTTGTAATTTAGCGACGTTTACCACGTTTAGCGACGCAGCTAAATGTCGGTAAACGTCGATAAATCACCAGGTATACCGATGTTTATCGATGTTTAGTGTCCCAGTATTTCTCTCGTCTACAGAGTCGGTGAACGTCGGTAACAACTAGCATACGTCGCTAAATTCACCGACGTTGACCGACGTTTGAGACGTCACCATTTTTTCGATGTGGCGTCGGTGAACGTCAGTCAATTACCGACGTTTATTGATGTCGGTAAGCGTCGGTAATGACAACGATTATCGACATTTTGCCTGTTAGCGACATGGCTTTCCATGACCACAGAAAAATGTCGCTAAGTACGTCGGTAAACCGTTGTAGCGACATTTTTTTATCATTTTAGTGACGTGTTCTGGCGTCGCTAATATGACTTATTCTAGTAGTGTCTGATCGATCGGTAAAGTATATAGGATAACCTACAATATTAATTTAAAATATTATAAGATTGAAATAAATGTATCTTTTGTGAAATTATGTAATAAGTTACCGAACCTGTAACGAGTAATCCTAAAATGTTGGCTATGTCCCAGAGAGTAACAGTCATTTCTCCTATTGGCAACTGGAAAGTATTATGTTGGGGCCACCAACGCTCTGTCGAACTGAATAGCAAGTCCCTGTCATGTTGCATGAACTCTATTTGGTCCACATAATTGAAACTAAAAGACTCAACCAAGTCTTTTGTTCGGGGATTAGCTCCCATTTGTCGGCTTCGACGTTATTTTTTACATGGCACCATTGACCATATTCCCGTAAACGTGCTTCCAGCAAATAATCATACAACTAGAAATACAATTGTATTAAGTTAAATAAACTCATTTAATGTATCAATAAAAATTAATATAATAATAAATAAGGTTTTGCCAAAAAATTATATTTTCAGTAAATACCTGTCCATAAACATGACTTTCACATTATTGAATCTCCCTTTGGGTGATAGGTCCACCAGGAATGCAACCATCATTATGATGTTCCATTTTCTCTTAGGTAAATAGAACTATTCTTCTTCACCTTGCTGATCTTCTACTTCTTCTGCTGTTTTTGAGTGTCGGTTGTGTGTATGTCCACTTCTTATAACCAAAATTTTTATCTACGTCCAAAACAACTTCACGAGTGAAAGAATCCATCTAACCCAACATCCCTTTCAAACTCCCTCAAATCCCCTCATTCTCTCTCAATCAGAAAGTAAGAGAAATAAAAAGAGGAAGAGACAAATTGATAAAATGACAAAAGAATGATAGAAAGAAAAGTAAAATAAAAGAAAAAGACAAAGAAAAAAAGAAAAAAATGAACACCAACTGAACCCCCTACCCCCACCCCACACTAAACTTGCTCGGCCCCAGTTCCACTGACGCCAACTTCTATTTTTTTGGGCGCCAGTTGACTCTTAAAGAAAATTGCCCGGCGCCACCAGCTTGGTTTTAATTTTTTTAGGCGCCAGTTGTCACTCCCGTTTTCCTTTATACCTATTTCCAGTATACGTGTACGGATACCCGACCCGTATTTTGACTTGTCTAGCATGGCTTGGTTTGGTCCTTGGTTTAGCTTGGCTTAGTTTATTTTAGTTTTGGTTGGAGATGGAAATGGTGATATAAATATCAACTTCCCACACTCTCTCCTTATTACTTTCATTAACTTCTTCTTCCTCCTCCATTAATTCTCTCCACCCACCTTAGGCAAGTGTAATCTTGCTTCATGACAGATCTCATGTTTTATGGTTCCAATATCTTTATTACTTAGTTTTATGACTCTTTGGTACTTAGCACTTTTGGTTTTGGTGGATTAAATCTTGTAGATCCAAGTTTTTCTCAAATTTTGGTTTTCTTGGGTTTTGATCTCTCAAACTTCTTTTCAAGTTTTGATTGTTCCATGTTGTAGAGAATTTAATTTTACTCAAAATGGACCTTTGAAAATCCGGATTTCAATTTATTTGAGTGATTTGTGAACTTGGGAAGTTCATGGTTTCCATGAACTCATCTTCTCGGATTGGGGAAGAAGAATAGTGCTGGGCGCATAGAATTTTCATGCACCCACAGCTGCTTTCCTTTGGGCGCATAACTCTTGGTGCATGCCTTCCCTAAAAACTTGACTCTCCATGAAATGACTAGCCTAGGTGCATAGCCATAGACGCATAGCTCTTGACGCATGCCCCTGCTTGGGTGCATGCCATTCCCAGTGTGTGTGCTATCCTTCGACGCATGCTCTCCTTGGAGCATGTTGGCCTTGGGCGCATGCTACCCATGATACCCCCTTTGATCCTTTGCCCTCTTTCTGGCCAGGATAATCTGTGTTACATTATCCATGTTTGTCCCCATGGTCCTTAGTGTGAGCTGTGACCTTGCTTGTATTTTTACTTAACGAATCCTATAATGTTATTTTTGATGTTGCACATGTACTCTGAGCTTTAAACACGATCTTAGTATGGCACGTACACTCTCTGATAACTCCTTCAGTGGCCCATCGTGGCGCACTCTTGACCAGTATATTCTTAGCATACAAGTACTCTTAACATGGACACGACATGACAATGTGACTTTACATGATAACTCTTGATAGTGATCCATCGTGGTGCACTCTTGACGAGCAACTTGATATGATAATTTTGATAGTGGCCCGCCGAGGCGCACTCTCGACAAGTAATCTTGATAAGTAACATAACATGACAATCTTGATATGTTGTTGCGACGGCTATCTTGACTTGCTAAGTAACTCTTGTCTTGACACCATGGGTGTTTGTGCTTATACAAGCTAAATGTCTCGTCTTGCATCATGTCTAGGACATGAATACCTGATTTTCTAGGGTCATAGATTCATACTGAATTTGACTAGGATAATGACTAGATTGATCAAGTAGCTCATGAAGAGATTTTTTAGCTACATACAGTCTCGTTATCTGGGCGCTTTAATTGGACTTGTATCCTGCCGTCGAGTAGGGCACATTTACAGCACACTTTCATGTGTTTCACCCCTAAGTCACCTAATCCAACTCTCTCAACTTGTAACTGGATAACCTGGATTAAGTCTGCAGGGCTTGTGGCTGTTGGAATATTTTAATGCATCTTGTTAGTAACTAGGGTTGTGATAACCCTAGTTAGTTAAAGTATCAAGCCGTACTCATTGCTTGGCCGTGATTGATGGATGGAGTCCCGTCTAGTATAGTCTTGTCTAGACAAGGCCAGTACATGGTTACTTCAGCACGTTACTGTTTATGCTTTACCTTATTGATAATCGTTCAGACACTAAGTTCTATTCAGGTGAAAAGTTACAACCCCGGTCCTTGTTTGGTTTACAGGTTGTGACTTGGTTACCGAAGTAGTTTTTTAGTTATCTTATCTTTTATCCCCTGAATTCTAACTCCAAGTTTTCTTGTCATTATTATGCCTTGTGATCTAACATGCTGGTTTTAGTTATTAAGTGAAGCCTTCCTTGTGGTACTTGCTCTTCTGGGTTCTGATCCAGCTGGTTTTATATGGCCAGATTTCGGAGTAGCTTCCGAGGATCTCCCAGTCTTTCAGCCAGATGGTGAATACTAGACGCAACCCTAGCAATGAGTGGGTATTATTTTGCTCTTCCACTCTATTGTAAATTATTCTTTTGAGATGTTTAACCGTCGAACAAGTGTTAGCTCGAATTGAATTTATATTCCTGTCTGCCTAAAGGCTGTAACATGATTGACAAATCCTAGGTTGATCATGTATGACTTTAACTCTTGCTAGTCTTTGCATTTTGTATGACCAACTTCATGATCATCTGAATATGTAATGTATGGGATGCCTAACTTTGTATGTCTGATGATCTACCATCTTATTATATTTACTTTCTTGCTTGAGATTGAGACACTAGGCTTGTACTTGACCATAAGAGACTGTTGGCTTGTAGATAAACCCTCATACATCTAGCATCGTGACCGTATTGCGATGTGAGATTCACTTCAGTGTACGTAGCTATTGTGTCTGTCTCCCGCTCTCCAGTATTCTGGTTCTGGGGCGTGACATGGTTTATGTAACGCCCCGATTTCGTAGAATCGATAGTCGTTCCCTGGGCGTGATGCCGTACGAACCTAAATTGCACTCGTACAAGGCATAGTCATAAGGTTATCCGAAACACAACAACAAGAGAATGCGCAGAGTAAATTGAACACACATTATAAAGAAGGAAACTTAAGCTTTATTGATAATGAACATCATTTTACAGACTCGATACAAGGGCGCCGCGCGGACTTTTTACAAACTGACTCCATTACAAAATGAACGTCGATGAGATAGCCATTTCATACATTTCATCCCTTGACTATACAATCAATATTACAAAACCACCTGGGATGGTGGGAAGTCGGTCCATCTGTCTTCTGATCTTCAACAGCGGAGTCTTCAAAAGATTGGATCCAAGCTTCGACCGCACGGACGAAGCCTCAAAACACACGAGCGTTGCCTCCCTTCACGAAGCATGCTCCTTCCGATTTATCGTACCTGTAAAGAGAGCGAGGATCAGTACAATCAACATGTCCTGGCGAGTGGCTAATTAAAGTTTCAGGCTCTCATTTGGTTCAAGAATTTAGATAAAATTTATACAACTTGCTTTTAATGATCTTCTAGCCATCCTAGATATTTTCATACGAAGCATTTTGACGAAACAAAACCCAAGTAAGTTACACCAGAATTTCCCTCGGCAGAGTATGCCGTGCAACATAAAACTTACCATCACCTTGTTAGTTGATAACAGCTTATATCAAGTGTTTGATGTGGAGGTCACTGGCATTAACTAGCCATCCTGGACATAGTCTGGTAAACGGGACCCTTGCAACGCAAGTAGCGAGCTCCGATGCAAGCCCCCGTACTACCGATTGCCTATTACCCAGCTCGGCTATAACATGTTTCTTCCTAGGCCGAGTCGGTCCCGTGGCCCCGGGTTGTCGCTCGAAGAAACCATCGCCCTTGTCGACAAGTTGTCCATGACCGTACTAAGTTAATTGTTATTTCAAAGCACATCTTTTTGTATTGTTGCGACATACATTTAATCGATTCGTCTTTCTTTAGCACGGTTCTATATGATACGATAATTTCAAGCACGATAAGGTTATATGACAAGCATTTTGTATAGTTCGTGTACGTGAGATGTCGTGTGACTATTCATTGGAACATCATTCATGTTTGTTGCATTACATCTAGCATAACACATGTCTAGTATCGATAATGTATTAGAGAAGAGGGTCGAGGAAAGAAGGGTCAGCCACTCACCTTAGTATTTACTTGAGGCGATAAACTGGTTGGCCGCGCTAGACGTTGCCTATGCGATCACCTGAAATCGCACAAGCAACCGATTAGAACACTATGTTATTCAAGGAAATTTGATACGAATGCGAAGTTTGAAATGCAAGCCATTAAAACCATCGAAAGCATTCACGAAAATGCATTCAGAAAACCAAGCCAAAACCAACGCAAGCGGCGTGAAAAGCAGAGCAACGGGAGGTCTCTTCCGACTTAGCCGCAGAGTCTATCCTCGAGGCACAACCCACTGAATATGGGACTTGGTTCCGAAGAAGCCATTCTATAATGGGTAATGGATCTTAATTCAACCATTCCCGTTCGAACGATTCGATCGATCCTGACCTATCGGTCCCGATAGAGTCGATAGCGACAGTATTTCTTTCTTGCGTATCCCGTGGACGGAACAACGGGCACGATGTAGGGACGGGGCACTACAGTTTAAGTGGTGGCCCATGCAGGTCTTGTAAATCAAGATGTGTGAGGGTTTCACTAATATATGTCTCAATCAGCACTCGTACTTGATCTCTACTCATGTCTTCTAATCTTTCTGATATCTTAACCTGATCACATGCTTCTAGCCTCAATCTATCTTGGTCCTTCCTTATTGTTTTCCATGTCATTTCTTCAGTAGAATTGCTCCTGGTCCTACGATCAGCAAGGTGGAGCATCTACAGTGAACCAGCAGCAACCTGGGGACCATGTCCAGCACTCTGGAGCAGCTTTTCGAGTCATATATTCTGGGAACCCAGAGCCTCCGGTTCAGCTAGTCCAGCCTGCAGAGCCTGACAATAGGACCCTGGTGGGACTCATTAGAGAATTTCTTGCGTCACAAGATCGTCGGGGTGACGCCCTGTACCAGACAGTACAAGATGCCGTGGGTAGAGTTGGTTATCCAGGAAACAACGTGGCCAACAGCTGAACCCTACCTTCTTTGATGGCAGAAAAGATGCTATTGTTGCCGATGCTTGGCTTTAGGACATAGAAGTTATCCTAGAGGCAGCTAAGATTCCTGAGGAAGAGAAGGTGGCCGTTGTGCACCTACAGTTATTGGACTTCGCCTGCAGATGGTGGACGATACTAATAGTTAGATTAGCAACGCCTATTTTGTGGGCGGTATTCAGTAACAAGTTTCAGACGAAGTATTTTGATACAGTAGCTCGGTATGATCTGCAGACGAGATTCACTAATATCAAGTAGATGGGAAGGACAGTCGATGGATATGCGACCGAGTTTTCTAGGCTTAGTCGGTTTGCTCCCACCTTGGTGGCAAACAAATTGGACCGAGCACAGCGATTCCAGCAAAGACTCCACCTAGAGATCATTATATCAGTGGAGTAGTTTGAGCACCAGACGTTTGATGCCGTCTTGCGAGCAACGAAGATGCATGAATATACTTTTCAAAGGATAGTAGATCGAACCGAAGAAGGAAGATGTCCCATGGACAGATGTTCCAGTCATCAGCACCAGTCCCGACAGCAAGGGCATTGACTATTGGAGCTCTTAGGAGGACGACCATAGTTTCGTCGGTTCAGCACTTGACACCGACGTATCCTCAGAAGTAGAAGCAGTCTTCCGCAATGTGCTGCTCTCATTGTGGGAAGCCAGGACATATAGTATCAGAGTGCGGCAGAGCACAGAAATTATGCTTTGCTTGTGGGGTACCAGATCCAAGATAGGGTCATGTCCGAATAGAGCAAGTTTATCATCATCAAACCAAACCAGTCCATCGGTTAGGGGTCCAGCACTAGTGCAGCAACAGTACCAGCCTCCGAGGTTGTAGCTCCCCTTCCCAAAATTTAGAAATATTTTTTATTTTATTTTATTTTATTTAATTGGTGATTTTTTGAATTATAAATAATTTTAGTTAATTATTACGGTAGATGACTTTAGCGATAGTTGAGTTTTGAAGTACTAGACGACTAGGATTTGTGGCACGGGAGATGTAGCAGTGTGCCTTGACTAGTGTACTAGTCATGCCCGGGGAAACCTAGCCATAGGGATGTCCTAACTAGGAAAACCAGGCCAAATTGTGACATGACTATTATAAATAGTCAATTATTTATTATTATTATATTATTTGACGTTGAGTGACCCGGTTAAACCAAATTGGCCAGGCTGGACCCAAACCAAGCCCAAGCCCAGGTAGTCATGTAGTGCATCCCAGAATGACCGTGTAGACATGCATTGGGTGGTAGTATTTTAATTCAGTAACCTAGTAGACGTTTTTCCCAAAGTGTAGTTAAATGTATATATTATGAGTTCTTGATATCAAATAATGTTTATTGATATTTTAGAAAATAATTTCCTTTAACAAATATTTAAAACTATATGTAATTTATCTAAATTATATATAATTGGTATAATATATATATATATATATATATATATATATATATATTATATATATATATATATATATATATAGTAAATAATTGGATATATAAATATATAGGTGAATATATACGTGTATATGTGAATGTGTGTGTAAATTGTATGTATATATAGAAATATATTATATGAGTGTATTTGTACGTATATAAATATTATATATGGTGTATGTATAGATATAGTGTATAACATTGTATATATATATATATATATATAATATATATATATATATATATATATATATATATAATTATATATAAATATAGGAAATAGATTTATTATGAATTATTTTCTGTTAGGGGTAAATAATAGTATTTATAGGTGCATATTTTATGGGGTATCCTTACACTCTAAATATTTGTATATATATATATATATATATATATTATATATATATATATATATTATATATATTAATATATATATATAATAAAATTATTTGATTGACTGGGCATTTATTGATACGTATGTAGAGATATACATATATTGTATATATAGAAATATATAGTGAAATATATAATAGATATATATATATATATATATATATATATATATATATAGAATATATATATATATATATATATATATATTATATATATATATATATATTTTTTTTTATAGTAGATATATATATATATATATATATTATCTATTATATGTAGTGATATATATATATATAGTGAATATATATGCATCATGATATATATATATATGCAACATAAGCTAGCAAACCACACCAGTGGACCATAGCCCCAGCTCAACCCGATTAAGTCCCCCGCCGAGCTGAAATCCTTCACAGCCTATACAACCGTATATATTATACAGAGAAGAATGGAGTAACAATGGCAAAGCAAAGCCCATCCAGTGAGCCCACAACCGAGCCCCTCGGTTTGTGTAGCAGTAGCAAAACCCAACAAAACCAAGCCTCCATGAGCATTCCCAAACCTGACCCCAAATCGAACATATAGCCGCTGCTATATATGTGCATACGAGAAGGAGGCCGAAACTCCAAACCCTAAAAGAATGCACCCTAGCCGCCTTGTGCCCGTGACACCGCCACCACCCTGCGCGCCCATGGGGGGGGCCGACCGTGCGCCCCACCGCCGCAGGCCACCGCCGGCCGGCGTGGGCGCGCACGCGCGGAGCTTTGCAAGCAGGAAACAGCAGCACGTGCAGGGTGCCAACTTCGCGACGGCGTTTTATCGCGTTCAAGGGATCGTTTTAACGAACCACTTCTTCAGGAACGATCCCAACATAATCCACTCCGATTTCCTTCAAACATTTATATTTGTTTTGCGTCATGTGTATCGAAAAACGAGCCCGAAGGTCGACCAAAATCTGTCCGAAATAGGACATAGAACTGCCCAGCCCCATGTTTGCGGTCGATTCACGACCAGAATATCACGAATTTTAGAAAACCATTTAAACAACTTCTAGTCAACCTAACCAGGATGGAAACACCATTTTTTATTTAATTCTTGTTGGTTAATTGCTGTTTAAAATTAGGATAAAGTTGACGAAAAACCTATTTTCAAAACATGAAAATTTTACGATACGACGTCCGTCCCGTTATTTCGGGTGACGTGGTCGCGAACCGAAAGGATCGAAAGCTGCGTAACGGCTTTGTGGTCGTGTGGGCTTTGACGGAATTCGAATTGATCGCGTGTGCGCGATGAATTTGATACATATCCGTCGAAATTCACCGTATCGTACACTTTGTAAATTTTCAATTACTTTGTGCACGCTCGTCAGATCGAGACGAAACTTATGCCAACAAGACCGTATCGTTTTTCTGGTCCTGTATGCCAAGTTTGGTCCAATTCTGAGACCGTTGACAAAATCACCGTTTTGCGGGCCCCACGGTTCCACTCAACGGACGATTTTGTGCACGGCCCGCCAGAATCCAACTCTGGACATACGGTTTGGGTTCGTATCGGAAAACCGGATCCGTAGACATATGTTTGACGACTTTAGAGACCATTGACTCTGGCACGCTTTTCGGTGCAAAGTGGGTCCAACGGTGGACATCATTTTTGCCCAAAATTACCGTTTTATCCCTGTATCCAGAATTAGACTTAAGGACAGGCAATCCTAGCTAATTTGTCTATTCTGAGACTGTTGGCATTGTCTGTTTCCGCTTTCGGAGACAGTTGTGATGATTTGGACTTATGGCTTAGCAGTGGACTAGATTGTTATTGGATTTGCGTGCAACCTCCAGGCAAGTATACCTTGCCTCCCTCTACAGTTTTATTGATATGCATTTTATTTCAGTTTCCAGCTTTTGGATTATTTATGGACATGTGCTTTTTCGTGTTATTTTCTTTGGAGTTGTTTTTTGTTTATAGCCATGTTCATGTCTTGGCCTTGTGTTTCACATTTGGAGTTTCTCGTCAGTACCTTTCTTGAGTCGTATCATAGAACGAGTGCGTGTAGTGAACTGCTAAATCCTTGATATTGCTTCCTTGGCACCAGAGAGTCCACACTAGGGACTAGGATATCGATTATTTGCACCAGAGAGTCCACGCTCGGAACGAGGGTGTAGACTTGACTTGACTTGCACCAGAGAGTCCACGCTCGGGACGAGGGTGTTTACATCCGTGAGTCCACGCTAGGGACTAGGATGTCGATTATTTGCACCAGAGAGTCCACGCTCGGGACGAGGATATTTACATCCGTGAGTCCACGCTAGGGACTAGGATGTCGATTATTTGCACCAGAGAGTCCACACTCGGGACGTGGGTGCCTTGCCGTGAACTAACCAAGAGTCCACACTCGGGACGAGGGTTAGTACTAACCAGAGAGTCCACACTCGGGACGAGGGTTAGTGTTTAGTTCAAACCCGTGAGTCCACACTCGGGATGAGGGTTTGGTTTCTTCCATTGATCTCATGATTATCGTTCATCCGGCAATTCATTTACGCATAGTTGTTCTAGTGTTCGTATTCGTGTTCATATTCGTGTTCGTGTTTGTGTTCGTAGTCATTTGTCTTGTCCTTGTTCTTTCTTGTTTATTTCCTTGCGCATGATAAAACTTTAGATAGGCATGTATATTATGTATCTTGCTATGTCCTCTGAGGACCTGATGATCTCCTCAGGTTTAGCGATTGCATGGAGTTAGCTAGTAGTTCTGGATGGTAGAGGATTTGCGGTTCTTGCGGGATTCAAGTATCGTTATTGTGTTTATTATCCGCTCGTGCTTTTCATTCCTTGTCATGAGATATCATGTTTCCAGTTTCAGTTGTAGACTCTTGTTATATTCCTCAGAGTCTTATCGGACATTTATGCTAGTGGGCTACAGACCACGACCTATAGTGTTCATTCATGTTTATTCTTCTTATTGTGGATTGAGATATAGATTAGTATACCATAGCCTTGACAGCGTTTACGTATTCGAGTCGGACTGGAGTCCGTTCGATACGTAGCTGGGCTTGCTCACGCTCTCGCGTCCGAAAGTGGGTACGGGTCGTGACAAGTTTTTTGGTGGCCCATGCAGGTCAGAGCATATCGTACCGGTTACGTAACTGTACTGGTACGAGCCTGCGACCTTGACTAAACCTTAGAAGTCTCAATCCACTCTGCCTTGAAAATTCTCCTAGAAATTCTCTACGTCCTTGAAATTTTCATATTTTTCTCTCGATTATACTTCTTTGCTTTCCGTTTCATTGATTCTCGTCGCTTCCTAGTTTGGGGTAACGAATGATCGTGCTGTTTAGAATTCGTTAGGAATTCTTAAATTATATTATAATATTGCATGAGTATTGAGTTTTGATTGTTTATAGATATTAGGAGTATAGATGCCACAAGCCCTAGATATCTATTGGTAGACTTGTTAGCAACTAGTTAGAAGACTATAAGAATTTAGTGACCTGTGTTTCAAGGGAGTAGTGCGACCGAAGGTGGGTAGAAGTCCTCGAGATTTCGTGAATACCAATGAAGAGAAGGTCATAGAAATATTTTTGAGAAATTAAATTTAAGGATTAAAGCAATAGTAGACTTTGATTTCAAGGAATAGCTATGAATTAGAATTTCGAGGATGAAATTATTTTTAAGGTGGATAGATTTGTAGCTCCCCTTCCCGAAAATTAGAAATATTTTTTATTTTATTTGATTTGATTTAATTGGTGATTTTTTGAATTTATAAATAATTGTTTAGTTAATTATTACGGTAGATGACTTTAGCGATAGTTGAGTTTTGAAGTACTAGACGACTAGGATTTGCGGCACGGGAGAAGTAGCATGTGCCTTGACTAGTGTACTAGTCATGCCCGAGGAAACCTAGCCATAGGGATGTCCTAACTAGGAAAACCAGGCCAAGTTGTGACATGACTATTATAAATAGTCAATTATTTATTATTATTATATTATTTGACGTTGAGTGACCCGGTTAAACCAAATTGGCCAGGCTGGACCCAAACCAAGCCCAAGCCCAGATAGTCATGTAGTGCATCCCAAAATGACCGTGTAGACATGCATTGGGTGGTAGTATTTTAATTCAGTAACCTAGTAGACGTTTTTCCCAAACTGTAGTTAAATGTATATATTATGAGTTCTTGATATCAAATAATGTTTATTGATATTTTAGAAAATAATTTCCTTTAACAAATATTTTTGACTCTATGTAATTTATCTAATTATATATATATGGTGGTGTATATATATATATAATATATATATATATATATATTATATATATTTATATATTATATATATATAGTAAATAATTGGATATAAATGTATAGGTGAATAATACGTGTATATGTGAATGTGTGTGTAAATTGTATGTATATATAGAAATATATTATATGTGAGTGTATTTGTACGTATATAAAATATTATATATGGTGTATGTATAGATATATGTGTATAACATTGTATATATGATATTATATTATGTAATATATATATATATATATATATATATATAGATATAAATATAGGAAATAGATTTATTAATTATTTTCTGTTAGGGGTAAATAAATAGTATTTATGGTGCATATTTTATGGGGTAGCCTTACACTCTAAATATTTGATCTATATATATATATATATATATATATATATATATATATATATATCTATATATATTATATATATATATATATATTATTTTGATTGACTGGCATTTATTGATACGTATATGTAAAGATATACATATATGTATTGTATATATAGAAATATTAGTGAATATTAATAGATATATATATATGCTATATATATATAATATATAATATATATATTAGCATCATGATATATATCTATGCAACATAAGCTAGCAAACCACACCATGGACCATAGCCCCAGCTCAACCCGATTAAGTCCCCAGCCGAGCTGAAATCCTTCACAGCCTATACAACCGTATATTATACAGAGAAGAATATGGAGTAACAATGGCAAAGCCAAGCCCATCCAGTGAGCCCACAACCGAGCCCCTCGGTTTGTGTAGCAGTAGCAAAACCCAAACAAAACCAAGCCTCCACCTGAGCATTCCCAAACTCGACCCCAAATCGACATATAGCCGCTGCTATATATTGCATACGAGAAGGAGGCAAACTCCAAACCCTAAAAGAACGCACCCTAGCCGCGCCCTGTGCCCGTGACACCACCACCACCCTGCGCGCCCATGGGGGGGCCCGACCGCGTGCCCCACCGCCGCAGGCCACCGCCGGCCGGCGTGCGCGCGCGCACGCGCAGAGCTGTGCAAACAGGAAACAGCAGCAGACGTGCAGGGAGGTGCCAACTTCGTGACGGCGTTTTATTGCGTACAAGGGATCGTTTTACGAACCGCTTCTTCAGGTACGATCCTAACATAATCTACTCCGATTCCCTTCAAACACTTATATTTGTTTTGCATCATGCGCATCGAAATCGAGCCCGAAGGTCGACCAAAATCTATCCGAAATAGGACATAGAACTGCCCAACACCCAATGTTTGCGGTCGATTCGCGACTAGAATATCACGAATTTTAGAAACCATTTGAACACTTCTAGTCAACCTAACCAGGATGGAAACACCATTTTTATATTTAATTCTTGTTGGTTAATTGCTGTTTAAAATTAGGATAAAGTTGACGAAAACCTATTTTCAAAATATGAAAATTTTACGATACGACGTCCGTCCCGTTATTCCGGGCGACGTGGTCGCGAACCGAAAGGATCGAAAACTGCGTAACGGCTTTGTGGTCATGTGGGCTTTGACGGAATTCAAATTGATCGCGTGTGCGCGACGAATTTGATGCGTATCCGTCAAAATTCACCGTATCGTGCACTTTGCAAATTTCTCAATTACTTTGTGCACGCTCGTCAGATCGAGACAAAACTTGCGCCAATAGGACCGTATCATTTTTCTGGTCCTGTATGCCAAGTTTGGTCCAATTCTGAGACCATTGACAAAATCACCGTTTTGCGGGCCCCACGGTTCCACTCAACGGGCGATTTTGTGCACGGCTCGCCGGAATCCAACTCTGGACATACGTTGGGTTCGTATCGAAAAATCAGATCCGTAGACATGTAGTTTGACGACTTTAGAGACCATTAACTCTGGCACGCTTTTCGATGCAAAGCGGGTCCAACGACGGACATCATTTTTGCCCGAAATTACCGTTTTACCCCTGTGTCCAGAATTGGACTTAAAGACGGGCAATCCTAGCTAATTTGACTATTTTGAGACTGTTGGCATTATCTGTTTCAGCTTTCGGAGACAGTTGTGATGATTTGGACTTATGGCTTAGCAGTGGACTAGATTGTTATTGGATTTGCGTGCAACCTCCAGCAAGTATACCTTGCCTCCCTCTACAGTTTTATTTACATATATTTTATTTCAGTTTCCAGCTTTGGATTATTTATGGACATGTGCTTTTTCGTGTTATTTTCTGTGGAGTTGTTTTATTGTTTATAGCCATGTTCATGTTTTGGCCTTGTGTTTCACATTTGGAGTTTCTCGTCAGTACCTTGCTTGAGTCGTGTCATAGAACGAGTGCGTGTAGTGAACTGCTAAATCCTTGATATTGCTTCCTTGGCACCAGAGAGTCCACACTCGGGACGAGGGTGTTTTCCTTGATCTGTTTACATCCGTGAGTCCACACTAGGGACTAGGATGTCGATTATTTGCACCAGAGAGTCCACGCTCGGACGAGGGTGTAGACTTGACTTGACTTGCACCAGAGAGTCCACTCTCGGGACGAGGTGTTTACATCCGTAAGTCCACGCTAGGGACTAGGATGTCGATTATTTGCACAAGAGAGTCCACGCTCGGGACGAGGGTGTTTACATCCCTGAGTCCACGCTAGGGACTAGGATGTCGATTATTTGCAGCAGAGAGTTCACACTCGGGACGAGGGTGCCTTACCGTGAACTAACTAGAGAGTCCACACTCGGACGAGGGTTAGTGTTTAGTTAAACCCGTGAGTCCACACTCGGGATGAGGGTTTTATTTCTTCCATTGATCTCATGATTATCGTTCATCCGGCAGTTCATTTACGCATAGTTGTTCTAGTGTTCGTATTCGTGTTCATATTCGTGTTCGTGTTTGTGTTCGTAGTCATTTGTCTTGTCCTTGTTCTTTCTTGTTTATTTTCTTGCGCATGATAAAACTGTTAGATAGGCATGTATATTATGTATCTTGCTATGTCCTCTGAGGACCTGATGATCTCCTCAGGTTTAGCAATTGCAAGGAGTTAGCTAGTAGTTCTGGATGGCAGAGGATTTGCGGTTCTTGCGGGATTCAGGTATCGTTATTGTTTTATTATCGCTCGTGCTTTTCATTCCTTATCATGAGATATCATGTTCCCAGTTTCAGTTGTAGACTCTTGTTATATTCCTTAGAGTCTTATCGGACATTTATGCTAGTGGGCTGCAGACCACGACCCATAGTGTTCATTCATGTTTATTCTTCTTATTGTGGATTGAGATATAGATTAGTATACCACAGCCTTGACAGTGTTTACGTATTCGAGTCGGGCTGGAGTCCGTTCGATACGTAGTTGGGCTTGCTCACGCTCTCACGTCCGAAAAGCGGGTGTGGGTCGTGACAGAGGTCATTGTCGCCTTAGGCTTAACAGTACCGCCTTAGGCTATGGCTCTGACCGTAGCAGAAAAATTTGCATCAGGTGAGGTGGTGGCAGGTACCATTCTCGTCAATCTTTTCCAGCATCGGTTTTATTTGATTTGGATGCATCGCATTCATTTATGTTTGAATTATTCGCGACACGGATAGCACTGGAGTCCGAGTCATTATAAGTAAGGCTCAATATACTTACTGGTAACGATCTTGTGGGGGTAGATAGAGTCTTTTTCTTGTGTCGAATCGTAGTTAGCGGTAGAGAGTTTTTCGCTAGATTGATAGAATTTTTGATGGTCGACTATGTGTGGTCCTAGGAATGGATTGGTTGAAGGGTCAATACGCAAGAATAGACTGCCATATTGGCAGGATTAATTTTGGTATTTTGGACGAACCAGAGTTTTTATTTCCCAGAGGCGAAGTAGAACCTTCTCCACCAGTCTTACGGATGGCAGTAGCAGTAGCAGTTCAGTTAGAGTAGTAGAAGAATTTCCTGATGTATTTTTCGAAGAGCTTTCTGGCATGCCCCTAGAGAGAGATCGAGTTCAACATTGATTTGCTTTCAGGGACGGCACAAGTGTCAGAGAGAGTCTACAGAATGGCACCTTCAGAATTAGAGATCTTGTATAAGATGATTGAAGAACTCAGAACCAAGGGATTCATTCGTGCTAGTGGATCGCCTTAGAGAGCTCCGATGCTTCTTGTGAAAAAGAAGGATGGTACGTCAAGATTATGTGTTGATTATCGTACCTTGAACTCTGCAAAAATCAAGAACATATATTCTCTACCAAGGATAGATGATTTATTCGATCAACTCAGTGGAGTAACATTATATTCTCGAAGATTGACTTGCAGTCGGGGTACCATCAGATCAGAGTCAGAGAGCAAGACATCCCGAATACAACATTCAGATATAGATATGGACATTGGGAGTTCCTTATGCCATTTGGGCGACCAATGTGCCAGCCGTATTCATGGACCTCATGAATCATATCTTTATGTCTTATTTACACTAGTTCGTGATAGTATTTTAGACGACATCTTAGTCTATAACAAGAATGAGGAAGAGCATGAGCACATCTCCGTGTAGTTTTTCAGATTCTCAGAGAGCACCAGTTGTATGCGAAGTTCATAAGTGCAAATTTTAGTTTGATCGCATTTCGTAGTTAGGTCACATCATCATCAGAGGTGGAGTGGAAGTGGACCCCCAGAAGATAGTGGCTACAGAGACATAGCCAGTACGCAGTACCGTCGCAGAAGTTCGGAGTTTCCTAGAATTGGCAAATTATTACCGTCGATTTGTGTCAGATTTTGCTCGAATTTCAGCACCATTGACGCAGTTGACCCGCAAGGATGTACAGTTTGTTTGGACAACAGAGTGTCGGAGTTCATTTGAGAAGTTGAAAGGAGGATTAATGACGGCCCCCATTCTCACGTTTCTAGATGGGACTGGAGGATTTTTGATTTATGTGATGCTTCTGGCAGAGGATGGGATGTGTCTTGATGCAGTATGGTAAGGTAGTAGCTCATGTGTCACGTCAGTTTCATGATCATGAGAGGAATTATCCAACTCACGACTTGGAATTAGCAGCGGTGGTTTTTGCACTTAAGTTATGGAGGCATTATTTGAATGGAGATCGGGTGGAGATTTTCATCGACCACAAGAGTCTTAAGTATGTGTTTACTCAGAAGGACCTTAACATGCGTCATAGAAGATGGATAGAGCTACTTGTGGATTACGACATCAACCTGCAGTATCATCCTGGAAAGGCCAACGTTGTTGCAGATGCATTGAGCAGAAGAGCCAGAATTTATTTTCTAACAGTACAACCAGAGTTGTTAGCAGATCTTCAGAAGATGGGCATTGAGGTTGTTCTTCCTTCCAATGTTGCATTGACAGCCAGTATGCAAGTTCCGTCCAGTATAGTTGAGAGGATTAAGTTAGCTCAGTCAACGGATTCTAAGCTTCAGCGACTTAGGACGGAATATGTAGTAGGACGGAGGTAGAGTTATGTATTCATGAGGATGGTATACTTCGACATGGAAGGCGTCTTTGTGTACATAGTGGTGACATCAGACAATTGATCATGGCAGAAGCTCACAGTTCACAGTATTCGATTTATTCCGGCGGTACGAAGATATATCGTGATACTCGTCAGCATTTTTGGTAGAATGTGTCACGACCCGCATCCAGTGTAGGGGCATGAGAAGTGGGTACGTCCAACCTATATCGTAGAATCAACGTAGAACGCTGTTTAAGGTCGCTAACTAAACAATTCACGCAGTATATATTGTACCTATCATAAATCTCAACTCCGAACGGAGGACAATTATAAGATATGATAACTCACTCACTGTCTAAGCATGATAGGATAACACAGATGTCTATACTAAACTCAAAGCAACAACTGATATAAACTACTGAAATAATATATCTCAAATAATCTCAAACAAAGTCGATATCTCAACTCATTACAATACAAGTTCAAATGAAAGTCTAATGCAAGTCTACTAAACTAATCTATCTTCCGATCACTCCTGAGTGTCGGGGCCAAAGGTAGCTATACCGTCTTCGGATCCCTAGCAATAGGACAAGTGTGCTCAAGCAACCATATGTAATATTTTCAACAGGTCCAGTCAGGACAGGAACGAGCATAATACATCTCACGTAGTTCATATCATGGCAGAAAATGTAAAGCATACAAAAGAGTAAGATACATGAACTGTAAGGAGATGTACACGAAAATAGAGAGATGTTTGTAAACTGGAAATATATACATGATAAATAAGAATGTAAGTGAATAGTGATTCAAAGCACAGATGGTTATATAACGATACGATGTTGCATACGAGTAATCTACAGAGGTTGTACACGAGTAACTACAAGATTGATCACATAACCACTTCTACTCCCCCGTCCCCAATCAATACACAAGGATCCAGTCAAGTTATGTTATTGCACACGAAGTATAGTTTACACAATGATCATGTGAGCACATTAGAGTACACGATTTTATACGATTTGTACGCGAATAACACGAACACAAGGATACACGATGCCCATGATAAAGTACACGAACACGAAATATCCGATGTATCCGATGAGAGGATAACATCGCATAAAGATCCATATAGTACTAATCCGTGATAACAAGTATCAGCATCAAGAAAAGTAATCTAGAGCATGAATATAAGTTCTAGCAAGTATGAAACGATCAGAGAATGTACTCGCCTGAGATCCTGAGTGACTATAAAATATATGTCTGAACTAATGTAACTGAGTCCTAAATAGAGCACACAGATTATAAAAGTTCAATTTATATGGAAATTAAAATTATAATGCAATCTACATGAGTCTAAGTCAATCTATGTCAAAGTCAACTCTTGGTCACAATCTAGTCACTAGGGCAACTAGTCTAATGTGGTCAAACTAGCTAGGGTTTGGTCACAATGGTCAAACTAGTGTAGATTAGTCAATTATAGGTCTAACAAGTCTATGGCCTAAACAATCAAGTATACTAGTACCATTGTTATCTAACATAACCTAAATCAAGGCACATAGCTAACAAGGAACACAAACTTAGTTTATAATACATACATATATATCAATATATTCTTACCCGTATATACCACCCTAACACATACATATAGATATCATATCAAGTATATTATCCTCACTATGAACCATAATCTATATCATATACTCTCATAATATATAGATACTATATAACCCAAAAATATATCTATCTATATAACCCTTCCACAATCTAACATCACCTACTCAAAACTCAAACCTTAGACACTAACCCACTAACACTATGATACCATATCAATCTTGGTCATATTGGCATCCCAAAAGTAATACCATGGTCATAAGGTAACTAATCATTTACCTTGAATGTAAAAGTAATTCATATTTACCTTAAGATACTAATTTGGTATCATGAGATACCAAGATATCCCTTAATATCTAATTAACTAACTATCTAATGTACTAACATAACATCTTAACTAATATCTAACATATAACCTATAAAGACTAACTTGCTAACATACCAATATCTAGAACTAACATAACCACCTAACATATCAATATCTGACATACTTGATATCTAACATCAACTATCTATAATATATCAATATCTAACAAAATACTAACATCTACTATCTAAGTAACACTCATACTAAAATAACTTACACTAACATAATAAACTCTAACATATATACCCTCACTACAACAAAAAGACCTGTTAATGACGCTCGACAAGGAGTTTTAATGACGGCTGATACATAAGCGTTTTAAGTTGAAAAATATCTTTTTTCTATGACGGTTTGGACTAATTCTGGGCTTTTTATAACGTTTTTAAAACAAAGCGTTATTAATATTTTAGAGCGGTGGCAAACTTGAAATAAACTTTCTGTAATATATTCCATCCCCCCACGATCTTATCGGAAGAACTCTCTTCTCCTTGCTCCCCTTCTGCCCCCTCTTCCATCCTCTCCCCAAACCCTAAAATTTTCCTCTCTTTCACCCCACCCCTGCCACCTCTCCTTCCGTCG
>JANAVB010023194.1:0-27704 GCA_029216955.1 Iris pallida
ATCACTAGGATCAAATATTTTCCAATGAGGTTAGATAGCTATGAAAGAAATGTAGTAGAATAGGACCACATGTAACATGTTTTGGTAATAGTTTTTGATAGAGTCATATACTTTGGAGCTTATGACTTATTCATGAGGAAGATGATAGAACTGTTAGTGGTGTTAATAGTGCCGAGGCATCATATTCCAACAAAAGGGATTATGATGATTTTGAATTATACAGAAAAATAGAGGAAGCCATAAGTGAGGAAGTCTGGATTTGACAAGATTCTTTCCAGAGAAAGCGTATTTGGAACTATGATTGGGAACGGAATAATATGAGTCAATTAAGACACAAAAGGATTTAAATTATTGAGACTAGATGACTATTATACACAGAAAGGAAGATTAACCATGGAAAGATTAAAACAAGCAAAGGTAATAATAGATTCTAGAAAGAGGAGAGTCTGGTAGTTGAAAATTTGGACTTTGTATACAAATTATGAAGCTATAAAAGAGATTGAGTTTTAAAATTTTGTTGGAAGATTATCAAACGTTAGGGAATTCCAATTTCGACCAATGAGACGAATCTATTTCTAGCAAGTTTTGACGTTGATCAATCCTCAAGAAGTTGAATAAGATGACTTTATACACGAGGGAGGATTGCTAATAACCTAAATTGCTATAGCAAGAGATTCAAATTTGATTAGTTTTCGATCATTGATTTTGGGACTAAGAAATTCAGTAGAACTTTTGAAAGATTTGCTAATAGAGTATTAATTGAAAAATGATACTGGATTCCTTATTTAGAGAAATACTTAGTATTGAGATGGCCGACGAACTGCATAAAATGGTGTAATAGAAATGAATTTAGTCGATTTTGGATATGTTCCTTTTAATCCCAAATAGAATTAGTTACAGTACTTAGGGCAGTTGTGTTAGTTCTCTATAGGTTTTCCAGGTGATGAGAGTTTAGCTAGTGCAGCGAGATAGAAGATTGGTTCTACAGTGGTGTTAATGAGATGATTATCTTGTAAGTTCTTTCCTACCTTCATATCCTATCTCGAATCGTCTTTGATTTCCTTATCTTTCTAATAGTAATTTGATATTTTCTATCGACATTTTGATCATCATTCAGTTCTCAATGGAAACATACTATCAGATTTTAATTCTATTTTGATCATGGATATATTATTACACTCACTATCATGCGTAAATTTGATTTTTGATCGTGCCTAAATAATTTTTATCGAAACTAGATGATTTCTTTGATCATATCTAGATGATCATAGTTAGATTTTTTTTGTCATGCCTAATTCTGCCATTTCATAGTTGATCATGCCTAGGTATTTTGATCGTGACCATGCTTAGATGTTGATCGTGACTTTATCATTTCGACTCTATTTATGATTGTGCCAAATCATGTCTTTTCCATTCACGTTCATGCTTAACTAATTTTTATTAATCGTGTTATTTATGCAGTTTATTAGTCATGCCTACTCGTGCCATTTAAAATTTCAAGGACGGAATTTTTCTTAGGTGGGTAGATATGTAACCCCATGTTCTCGATTTTTCGAAATTTTTTAATTTCCTTTTTCAAAGAATATTTTTGTCCATATTTTAGGGGCAATTTGGTAATTTGATTATTGTTTAGCATCCTCCATTTAGAGGAAATGACATGTTTAAAAATCTTAGAAAAGATGATGGCTATGTAAGTATTACTTAGGAGCCCATGGCGGAATACTTAACCACTAAGATTAGGTGAAAACATTATAGAATTCCTTAATTAATTATCGATTAGTTAATCCCAAGGAACATTTCTTGGAATCTAGCATATTCCTTGGAATATTCTCTCCTAAGAAATATGCTTAAGATTCTAGGATCTTCATAATTATTCCTATAAATAGCCTAATTAATTAGTCGATTAGCATTCTTAATTTTTCCTATGTAGTCCTAATCACTGTGTCCTAATTGTGTCAGTGTCCATTTCCATTTAAATATCCACTAGTTATTATAATTACATCACGTCAGACACGACACGATTCCAATCCGACAGTCCACAAACCATTACTCGTGTATGTAGAAGCATGAAAAAGTGCAGCATCTACAAAAGCGCTGAAGACCTCAATTTGCTTTGTGGACATCACAGAAGCACAAGAGACGCCAAAATTGTTGCGCACGTTAGAACTCAGACCATGAAAAGACAGCGCATAAAAGGAATTTTTTTATTAAAATCATGTTTACAAAAGATCTATTACAAAATCTTCATGATTACATATAAAGACTAAAACCTAAAGCACACAACATACAGCCCACAAAGTGTGCAGTACCCAAAGCGCAACAACGTCAGAGCGAATCATTTCCTTGTGAAAAGCGCAGCACTGGACGAAATAAAGACGCAGCTTATGCTCGAAGCTCACAGAAGAACTTGTAGCTCTTCCAGCCTAACAAGGTGCGTAGCTCCCTGACTCCAATATGGCTAATAAAGCATTTATTGAGCAGGATAGAGCACAACATGTGGCTCTTCGGATTGGAAATCAATCTAAATTCGGTATCTTGGACCTCGAAGACATCCAAGATGTTGTTCAGGTTCAAAACCCTTATGCCAAATGCTCAAATGCATCTAGAAACTCAGAAGTTATCCTTCACCAAGACTATAACTTCTTTGAACGAAGAGATCTACAACCAACAGTCGACTTATGCAAGACCTATGGCCGTTCGAAGCTAATTCAGGGTCGAGCATGACAGAGGAATAACAAAAAACTATGAGCAAATTCCTACCCAAAAGCTCCTCTTTATATAGGTTGTGTGGTCCAACCCACAAACCACGTGGCAGTCGGTCAAAGGACTCCGGAGTAATGGGATGAACCTAGAGCTCAGCACAATGAATCTCATTTAATGAGTTCATTTGACTAAGTTATTAGTCATTGCTTCTCGAGCCCCCTAAAGTGACAGTAATTAAGAAGATGTTGACTCAGCCACTCAAAAGCAGTAATTAATCTTCCCAGAAATGCGGCGACTTTGTTGCTTCGTAAAAGCGCAACTCCTTCGATCAAAAGCACAACGACTTTGCCGCTTCGTAAAAGCACAGCTTTTTCAAAAGCATAGCTCTTCTCCTTCAGAACTTCACAGAAGCATAGTCTCCTTGTCGCCCAAAAGCGCAGTGACTTAGTCGCCTCAAGAGCAGAGTCACTCATCGCCTAAAAGCGTAGTAACTTCGTCGCCTCAAGAGCATAGTCACTCATCGCACAAAAGCGCAGTGACATCGTAACCTCAAAGGCACAGTCTCCTCGTCACCCAAAAGTGCAGTGACTTCGTCGCCTCAGAAGCACAGTCTCCTTGTCGCCCAAAAGTGCAGTGACTTCGTCGCTCCCCAGAAGCACAGCTAGTATAACATGCAGCTTCTCCACAAACGTGGTATCATGCCACGTGGCCAGTATGGCAGCCATATCCCTTCAGATACAGTCACATCTTGTTTGTTCAAACAATTGTATCTCCTTATGATACAATCGTGTCTTTTCAGATACAATCACATCTCCTTAGGATACAATCGAGTTTAGTTTGTTTAAATAGTTGTATCTTTTGATATACAATCAAATCCGATTTGTTCAAACCGCCGCTCCTGAGATAAGATCGGAATTCAGTTTGTTTAAGCTGTTGTTCTTTCGATATGAGCAAAATCTATTCGGTTTCATCTGAGTAAGATAGTCGAGCAATGGACACGCACCATGTGTCAGTCACTCGGTCATGTTGATGAAGGATGCTAACCGTCCTAGATCTCGATAACGGATAACTCCAACAATTGCCACGTGTCAGCTCAACAGCAGCATCAACGAACCAGAAGCCGACAGAAGCACCAAAATCGAAAGAAAGTTACTCCTTCAATGATGAGGATGTACTAGAACTCTTCAACGTGCTGATGAAGGGTGACAAACTTCAACTCCCGCCTCCCAAGCGTCCTGATGAAGTAGGAAAAGTGGACAATCCAAAGTACTGTCACTACCGCCAGTACGTTCACCATTCAACACGTGACTGCTACGTGTTGAAGAAGTAGATCCAGCTCCTCTTTGATGCCAATGTCACTCATTTGACTACGAGGATAAGACGGTTACTGCCAACATGGGGACCCTCCAATTCAAAAGCTTTCCAAGGACAGAGGCTCAGGATGGTGTCGTCCCTATCCCTAAGGCGACAAAAGAAGTGGTCAACCTTTCACCAGCTCATGACAATGCTCAGGGCCTCATCCCGCTTACAACGCCGAGAGACAAAGTTAGGTGGGTCCATTCTGATCTCGCCCTAGATATGATGTTGCCTGCAGCGCGCTCTGCTAAGGGAAAGAAAATCAAGTCGTACCGTTTGGTTTCTACATCGACCGACGACGCTCTGGTTACCACTCGATCAGCTCACCAGCGAGAAGATAACCAGGCCCTGGAGGAGGAGGTTCTTTCGCATGCTGCTGCCACTGCACCTGATACATCAGAAGCAGGCTCATCTCAAACTCCTACAGAAGTAGAAGGAAGTTTGCTTTGACAAACCTTTAAGGAAAGACTCGGCAGTGGGGCCGATCAAGCCACAGCTTGCCAATACTCCAGCTCGGCTGTCACTTTTCGAGCTCCTCCGTCTCTCCAAAGATACTCGGGATGCCCTCAACGAGGCTTTGTGGAACGCTAACTCGTTCCTCACCCAAGTGCAACCACCCAAGGAGGATCCTACTGCTTGCCCACATTGCCATAACGTGGTCGAAGTGATTCCTAACATCACCTTCACTCAGCAGGATATGTTGTTGAAGAAGAACCGGGACAATAGACCCTTGTATTATACAGGGTATGTTGGTGCCATCAAGGTCAATCGCATCCACATCGACCATGGCTCCTCCCTCAGCATAATTTCCTAGAGTTTACTCCAAATCTTGGGGATTCCAATGCATCGGCTGACCATGTCAAACACTACAATCAGCAGTTTCAATGTCGGAAAGAGTGAGCCCTTGGGCAAGATTCATCTGAAATGCCAGCTAAGGGATCTCTAGACGGATGTGACTTGTTATGTCATTGATGCATACATAAACTATAATATGCTGCTGGGTCGACCATGGATTCATGAGTACATGATCGTACCCTCCATTCTCCATCAATGTATGAAATATTTGGCCAGCAATGGGACCATCAAGATGGAGTTCGCTGACATCGACCCATTTCGAGGACTCGAAGCATACTACATTGGTACTGATCTGAATAAATCTGTCCCCGGGACGACAATGCCAATAATGCAGATGATAAGACAGAGACTGCATCTGAAAGCGCAGCGGTCGCTGAAGAACCACTGAAGGTTCGACTAAAGGGGAAGCCTCCCCAAACATCAGTGCCTCTTGTCATCAAGCTTCGAGGGAAGGCTCCTGCTCACTCATCCCCAACGGTGTCAGCCGCTAGTCAGGTGACTATTCGGATAACGCTCCCTCGAAGAGGCTCAAAAGCAACCATGAGGTCGCAAGAATCTCCGGCTCTACCTCACTTGATAGTCAAACTGAAGCGGAGACCTCTTCCACCTTGTTCCATGGTAGCACTGGTTCTCACTGATGAGGAGTTAGGGGACTACATGTGAGCCAATGCTGATGCACACTCTTTAGATGATGTAATCCTCGGGATAAAATTTCACATTTCATTAATAGAAAGTTGTCTTTGAATTACTCTTGTGTACACCGGAACAATATGTATTTCTTAGACAATGCTCTGTAAATACTGCAAACACAAGTGACAACCGCTAATCTGGCAAGCCAAGTTGTCTCTTCCTGAGATGCTTACTTTATAGTACCAGCTAAGAAGAAAGATAAGGAATCCATCATCTTCGGTCGGGTAGAACATCCTCAAAGACTTACTCCCGCATAACAGGAACCTAACAACGGCAAGATGCAGCTCTACCGTTACACCGCTCAAGCCAGACACCTTATCCAGAAGATGGGCTATGACTTCTAGCGACAAAGGTCTGATTTATGGCAAATGCCGACGCCTTCCTTTACGACTTCGTGCTCCAAAGAAAAAGGATCAAAATTACTACCAGTGCACTCGCTGGGGGTTGGATTATGTTACACCCACGACAACTTTGGAGAGTTCAGAGCCAGAGGTCATGATGCACACTCACTCCTCTGATTCCTCAACCTGGGACTCCGATACCAGTATCGGCCAGGCCTTCAAAAAGATATTATCAGTCAATATGGTCTCTACAGATCCTCCAGTTGAGGATGAAGATCCGATGCTGAAATTCTTCGAAGAAGAATCCTGGGCTCAATGCCTAGGATCCCAATAGGAGTGGCACTTCGAACAACAAGAACCTCCCACCGAAGACGAGGTCGTTCAAGTCGATCTAGAAAATGAGGCATCACCTAAACCTATTTTAATTAGCAAAAGTCTGACTGGAGAAGACAAAGAATCTTTTATACAACTTATCCGAGAGTACATCGATGTCTTCATGTGGAGCTATGAAGACATGTTGGGTTTAGACCCGTAAGTCGTAATGCACCGACTCCACATCTTGTCCAATGCTAAACCTATCAAACAACAACAACGTCACTTTTATCCTAATATTATGGATGCTACCAAGAAAGAAGTCGACAAACTCATAGACAGTGGCTTCATTTACAAGGAGCAATATCCAGATTGGATGGCCAACATCATTTCTGTCACCAAGAAGAATAGAAAGATTCGAGTCTGCATAGACTTCAGGGTCTCAACTCAGCCTGTCCAAAAGACGAGTTTTCTCTTCCGATCATCGACGTGATGATCAACAATACTTGTGGCTTCGAACCTATGTCCTTCATAGATGGATTTTCAGGCTACAACCAGATTAAGATGTTCCCTAAAGACGAAAATCATACTTCATTCCAGACTCCAAAAGGAATCTACTGTTACACAGTAATGCCTTTTGGTTTAAAGAACGTGGAAGCGACATATCAGCGGGCTATGATCACTATATTTTACGAACACCTCCGAAAAATGGTAGAATGTTATGTTGATGACATTGTTGTTAAAAGTCGAAGGAAAGCCAACCATCTGGAGGACTTGAGGACGGTATTCGACTTGATACGGACATATCGGCTAAAGATGAACCCAACCAAGTCTTTCCTGGGGGTTTCCAGTGACAAGTTCATAGGCTTCATCATCACAGCCAAGGGTATTCACATTGACCCTGAAAAGACTAAGGTCATTCTGGACATGGCTCCCCCGAAGAATCTGTGTGGGCTTCGTTGCCTACAAGGATGCTTGGCATATATCAGAAGATTTATAGCAAATGTCTCTGGGCGATGTCAGTCGTTCACCAAGCTAATGAAGAAAGGGGGTTTCTTTTGTATGGACCGAAGAATTCTACTGCGCGTTCGACGACATCAAGAAATATCTCACCAGTCCAGCAGTCCTAGTAGCACCAATCGTCGGAAGACCCTTCCTACTATATGTCCGAGCCATGGACCATTCTCTGGGCACTTTGTTAGCCCACAAGATCAACAAAGGACACGAACATGCAATCTACTATCTGAACAGGACCATGATTGACGCCAAACATCAGTATAATCATGTTGAGAAGAAGTGTCTTGCGCTAGTCTTCGCCATCCAAAAGACGTGCCATTATGTGGCTGGACAGACAATTCACGTCATCTCCAGAGTCAATTCCCTCAGAATCCTTATGACCAAGCCAGGGGCACTAAACTCACGATTAGTCACATGGGCAATCCTCTTGACACCATATGAAATAGTGTTCGTCCTACAAAAGGTGGTTAAGGGTCAAGCATTGGCCGACTTCTTGGCGGCACATCCTGTACAGAAATGTCAAAGCTTTACGACGGCATTCCTGATGAAGTCCTAAAGTCGAACGTGGTCTCGAACAGTCATGTCTGGCAAATATTCTTTGACGGTGCCTCAAGGACAGGTCCCAAAAGCGAAATCATCGTAGGGGTCAGAGTAGTCCTCGTCACTCCTGACGGTCTAGTCATCTACCGTGCATATTCTCTCATGGAATCATACACCAATAATGTTGCTGAGTATAATGCTCTCATTATCGGACTCCAACTCGCTAAACAGTTAGGGGTTGACTATCTTGAGGCCTATGGCGACTCGAAACTGATAATCAATCAGGTCTGAGGCCAATATGAGGTTCGACATGAGGATCTGGTCCCCTGCGGGTGCTTATGGATTCTATTAACAAATTCATCCCTTCTTAATTTCTCCAGTAGAAAACATTTCACATCCATATTATCTCTGAGTTATTTTCTTATACCCCAATGAAGTTCATGCCTACCATGTCCATATTACCTCTGAGTAGACATTTCTTCCATGACAAATCTCGTGTTGTCATAATCATCTATAGAACATTTTACGTCCATACTACCTCTGAGTCGTTCTATACATCCACAGAATCTATTCTTACCATGTATATATGACCTCTAAGTAAGGAAAATTCTACCACAAAAATTCTGTGTTTACCATGTCCATATTACCTCTGAGTAAACACCCCATCTCCAGTGAAGTTACCTCCATCCATCATGATAAGACTACCTCTGAGGGAATTCTCACTACTATAAAAAGTTCATAATAAATGGACAAGCAAAGAAGCAAAACTAAGATTTTCATTCATGAAAAAGAAAAGTTTTTCTTTCTTTACTACAAAAAGCTTCCCAAAAGAAAGGAACAAGAAGACAAAGGACTTTAATATTGCGATCTAAGACGACCGGCGCATAAGTTCGTCAAGTCGGCTTCTCAAAAAGGCAATCTTGGGCCCAACCAACTCTTTGGCTCAGCGCTCTGCCTCTTGTTGCCTGGCAGCCTCATCTTCGAACTGGGATATGTTTTGGCATGCGATGCCTAACTCTGCCTGACAAGCACCGATACTCTCCTTCTTCCGAGCTAAGGTTTCGGATCGCTGGCGAATGAACCTCTGTTGGTCTTTTGACTTCTCCAGCTCACTCTCGGCGAAGGCCAGCATCTCTTTCAACTGTCGAATCTATTCTCGGAGGGCTTCATACTGTTCTTCTAAGGATGATTGACAGTAGACTTGGACTTCTTCAACATTGATCACTAATTCAATCTCGACAACCCTGTGAGACAGAGCCTCTCATTTCTGTTCGTGCTAGGAAAGTTCAACAACCATTTTCTCTAGTTCTGTGTCCATAAGGGGCGAAAGGCTACGCTCAAGCCCTTAAAGCTCTAAGACTATGGCTTCAGACTCCGTTAGAGAAGCCTCTATCGCATCCATTTTGCCTCATATCCTTGATACTCGTGCAATGCTATTAACTGGGCTCTTACTGCAGACCAAACTCGTCTAAACGTTTGGTTATGCTGCAAGACGACCTCTACACCGCACTTGAAAGCAAGGTGAATGGTGTCCAAAATGAGGTTGGCATAATAATCATTGTCAGCCATGGCCATCGGGGTCATCGGAGAGCCGTGGTAAAAGTTCCAGGAACAGCGGCTGCCGCTACTACATGACCAGGGAGTACAGCCGAGGCACGTTGTGCTATGACCGGGACGGAGGCCATCAATAGTGCAATAACAGTAGTTTTTGACGCCATCAGATCTAGACCTTGTATCGCTGGTTCAGTAGTAGCCCCGTGGATGACTGGCCCTTTAACCATCTCCTTTACCTGCTCTTCAACAATCTCCCGACTAATTTTTGGGACTATCAAACGTGGGCGGTATAATACCAACCAAGCCATCAAATAGTGGTAAGGGAGTTCAGTCCGAGGGAATTCACTGTCTCCCCCACGATACTCTATTATTTTACTTGAGAGCTTCCGCAGGCCTCGTAGCATATTACACACCATAGCTAGGAGGAAAGCTAGCGAATGCCAAAGACCAGCTTCACAACCGTCATAATGAGTTCCCAATTGATCCGCCCTACGAATCCAGAGCCTCCAGGAACTACGGCTTTCTGCAGCCATATCATCAGAAAACCATCCGTGCAAGCACTACGTAAGTTGTACTGCGAGTCAGCAAATAAGCGTCCGTGTAGTCACTGTGGTACTGCTCGTCAGCAAGCAAGCATCCGCGCAGACAGTATTTCGTGACTCTACACGTCAACTGAAATCTCAGCACATCTTACAGTTGTTACTTCGTAAAAGTAATGACCATGCACATTGGTAGATGGAGCTTCAGCACATCTTACAAACACTACTCCGAAGAGTAGTGCCCATGCGCATCAGCGGAAAGAACTTTAGCACATCTTCGAGACGCTACTCCGAGAAGTAAAAGCTCATGTGCATCAGCAAAATAAGGCATCGACGCTCATCGAACACCTACTTGCAACAGGCGACCGCACATCCCCGTGCACTCTGGCATCAGCGACCGGAGAGTCGTCGATGTCGACGGCCTCCGAGGCCAACCGCTTACCTTTAGCCTTTTTCGTACTCGCCGTAGCCGCTTTGGGAGCTCTAGGGGCTCTCGATCTCTTGGGGGCCATAGCAGAAAACTAGGTTTTTTTGGGGCTCAAGGAAGAAGAAAAAATTTCTCTTTGAAAAAGCTTGAAGGAGAACAACAATGGCAGAAAGTCTCTCTCTCCGAACAGAGCCCTACTTATAAGACGAAGCCACGTCAGCAGACGAAGACAAAAGAGACCCTTCGTATTTAAAGAAACGCTTCGAACAATGTGGAGATAAACAAAATCATGACGGATCTTTGTCCTAAAAACGAGGAGTTATCATTACTTCTAAATGAAACGACGGCTCGAAGCATTAATGCTGATGGTCATTGTTGATGACAGCCTGTCAGCAGTGCACTACAAAAGTGCAGCATCTACAAAAGTGCTGAAGATCTCAATTTATTTTATGGACATCACAGAAGTAAAGGAGACGCCAAAATTGCTGTGCACGCCAGAACTCAGACTACAAAAAAGACAATGCATAATTTTTTATATTAAAATCGTGTTTACAAAAGATCTATTACAGCTTCTTTACGATTACATATAAAGACTAAAACCTAAAGCACATAGCATACAGCCTACAAAGTGTGCAGTCTTCAAATGCGCAGTTCCCAAAAGAGCAGCAGCGTCAGAGAAAATCACTTCCTTGTCAAAAGCACAACACTGGACGGAATAATGACACAGCTCATGCTTGAAGCTCACATCATAACTTTTAGCTCTTCCAGCCTAACAAGGTGCGCAGCTTTCCCGCTCCAATATGTCTAATGAAGCATTTATTGAGCAGGACAGAGCATAACTTGTGCCTCTTCGGATTGGAAATCAATCCAAACCCGGTATCTTGGACCTCGAAGACCTCCAAGATGTTGCTCAGGTTTGAACCCCTTATGCCAAACGCTCAAATGCATCTCGAAACTCAGAATTTGTCCTTCACCAAGATTACAGCTTCTTTGAACGAAGAGATCTACAACCAACAGTCGACTTATGCAAGGCATATGGCCGTTCGAAGCTAAGTCGGGGTAGAGCATGACAGTGGAATGACAAGAAACTATGAGCAAAGTCCTTCCCAAAAGCTCCTCTTTATATAGGCTGTGTGGTCCAACCCACACACTACGTAGCAGTCGGTCAAAGGACTCCAGAGTAATGGGATGAACCTAGAACTCAGCAAAATGAATCTCATTTAATGAGTTCATTTGACTAAGTTATTAGTCACCGCTTCTCGAGCCCCCTAAAGTGACAACAATTAAGAAGATGTTGACTCAGCCACTCAAAAGCAGTCATTAATCTTCCTAGAAATGTGGTGACTTCGTTGCTTCGTAAAAGCGCAGCTCCTTCGATCAAAAGTGCAGCGACTTCATGGCTTCGTAAAAGCACAGCTTCTTCAAAAGCGAGGCTCTGCTCCTTCAGAACTTCACAGAAGCATAGTCTCCTCCTCGTCCAAAAGTGCAGTGACTTCGTCGCCTCAGAAGCACAGTCTCGTCGTCGCCCAAAAGCGTAGTGACTTTGTCGCCTTAGAAGCACAATCTCCTCGTCGCCCAAAAGCGCAGTGACTTCGTCGCTCCCCAGATGCAAAGCTCGTATAGCATACAGCTTCTCCACAAATGTGGCATTATGCCACATGGCCAGTGTGGCAGCCGTATCCCTTCAGATACAGTCATATTTAGTTTGTTCAAACAGTTGTATCTCCTCAAGGTACAATCGTGTCTCTTCAGATACAATCACATCTCCTCAGTATACAATCGAATTTAGTTTGTTTAAACAGTTGTGTCTTTTCAAATACAATCAAATCTGATTTATTTAAACCGTCGCACCGGAGATAAGATCAGAATTCAGTTTGTTTAAGCTATTGTTTTTTTGATAGGAGCAAAATCTATTCGGTTTCATCCGAGCAACATAGTCGAGCAATGGACATGCGCCATGTGTCAGTCACTAGGTCATGTTGATGAAGGATGCTAACCGTCCTAGATCTTGATAACGGATACACCAAATTTTGACCTTGAGGACACGAACACACCCATTCCAACATCCACAGTATAAACCCAACTTTGTGTCATGTCCCTTAACATGGAGACATCCCTAAGCCCTAAACCCAAATTCCAACCGTTGTCTTCGGTCGCTATGTTGTATCGCCGTTGGCCGCGAGCACCATCATTGACCGTCTCCATCTGCCATATATCGCCAACCGTCGCCGTTCTCAAATCTCCCACTGTGGAGGGATCATCGCTCCTCCGAAATACTGCCAGGTCCGGCCGCCCTTGAGTCGCAGGCTTCTATCTACGACGACTGCCTTGATCCGCCTCTCCAGCCATCTATGTCTCCATCAACTAAACTTGCTTCCTCCTCAACGTTGGCCTCTTGACTGCCATGTCACAGCCTTCCAAGTCGTACACTGCCCTGTCTTTCCAGTGTTCTTGTCGATAGCCATCCAGATCTACCACGAACCCAACCACTTTCCCGTAGAGCCGTCGGAGCTCCTTGACCCGATCCCAACCATGCCATAGCCGACCGGTTAACCTTCCCCAGCTACTTGTAACTCCTCTTCCCAAAATTTTGATAATATTTTTTTTATTCATTTATTGGAATTGAATGGTGACTTTTTGATTTTTTTATAAACAATTATCTAATTAATTATTATGGTAGATGACTTTAGCCATGGTGGAGTTTTGAAGTACAAGACGGCTAGGAATCATGGCACGGATAGTGCAGTAGCATGCTTTGACTAGTGTTTAGCCATGGTAGGGGAATGCCAAGCCATAGGTGTGTCCTAACTAGGAAAACCAGGCCAAGTTGCGACCTAACCTCTAAAGACGTTTTAATTATTTTATTATTTAGATTTATTGACATGTAGAAGATCCGGTGGTACCGAACTAGTCCAGACCGGATCCGAACCAAGTCCAAGCCCACGTAGTCGGGTAGTATGTTCAGAGACGACCATATAGATGTATGTTGTATTGGCATTTTACTTTAGTGATTTAGAAAGCATTTTGGAAATGATTGTTATATATGTATAATTTATATCCTAAATATTCTTGCTATTAGGTTACTATTCTTGTAAATATGATAGTATTCTCATAGAATAATATTTGGACTTTGGCATTTACATAGGTAATATATATACTTGTATATAAATATGTTCAAAAATGGTAAACGATGTGTTTTATATATATTCCTAATAATTTTAATTATAAATTATAGTATTTAAATTAATAATTATATATGATGACTGTATATACGTATAATATATCTTGGTTGTACATATATGTTATATAGTGATAATATATACAAAAAGAAAAGCCAAAGCAGCAGGTCTAGTCCGGCCCATCCTGGCTGCAACAAATCTCGGGCCCACAAGCCCAGTAGCCCCAAGCCATTTCCCACGCACAGGAAACATCCGACACCCAAACCGATTACATATACATATATATATGTATAACCGATAGAGATGGAGGTGGAGAACCAAAACCCTAGTTCCATACTCCACGCAACCCCAAGGCCGTGGCCCCCACTCTGCGCGCCATACGCCACCGGGGCCACCGCCGCGCGTGGCCGCACGGTCAGCCGGAGGCCGGGCGAACAGCAGCCGCGCGCAACAAAGGCGACAGCAGCCGCGCACAACAAAAGCGACAACACAACTTCGCGATGCCGTCTCTCCCTGCACACTCACTTGTTTTGCAAACAACTTAAACGGGTATGTAGACAACCTATACGGCTCCATTTCCCTGTAATTAGAATATTTTAATTTGTATTATCCGTGACGAGAATCGAGTGCCAAAATCGAGAAAAATCTCGAATTCCTGGGTATAGAGACTGTCCCAAAATCCCTAGTTTGAGTCTCGAGTTCTTGCAAACCATTAATCGATTTCGAAATCCACCAAAATAGATTTAAAACCCATTAATTAGTTTATTTTTGTGACTATTAGTTTCTGTTCAAAATTAGGTTAAAGTTTTTCAAAAATCTGTTTTCAAAATATTAAAATTTCCCGATACGGGGTCCGTCCCGCCAAACCGGGCGCCGTGGTCGCGAACCGAAAGCATCAAAAGGTGCGTAATGGCTTCGTGGACATGTGGGCTTTGACGGAATTCAAATTGGTTGCGTGTGCGCGACGAATTTGATCCGTATCCGTCAAAATTTACCGTATCGACCTCTGTGCAAATTTCCCAATTACTTTGTGCACGTTCATCAGATCGAAACAAAACTTGCGCCAACAGGACCGCATCATTTTTCTGGTCCTATATGCCATTGGTCCAATTCTGAGACAGTTGATCAGATCGTCGTTTCGTGGGCCCCACGGTCCGATTCAACGGGCGATTTTGAGCACGGCCTGCCGGAATCCAACTTTGGACATACGGTTGGGTTCGTACCATCAAAACGAATTCGTAGACATGTAGTTTGACAAATTTAGAGACCATTGACCCATGCACATTTTTGGATGCAAAACGGGTCCAACGACGGACATCGTTTTGGCCCAAAATTACCGTTTTGCTCCTGTGTTCAGAATTGGACTTAAGGACATGCAATCCTAGCTAATTTGACTATTCTAAGAATGTTGGCAATGTCTGTTTCAGCTTTCGAAGACAATCATGATGATTTAGACTTTATGGCTTAGCAGTGGATTATATTTTATTAGATCTGCGTGCAACCTCCAGTCAAGTATACCTTGCCTCCCTCTACAGTTTATTTACATGCATATTTCTATTATTACATAGTTTTAATAGTTGATTATTGACATGTGATTTGTACATCGTGCATGCTAGTATATATATATAGTTCTTGTTCATAGTTAATTTTGTAGTTCATATTGGATTGGTTCTCTCGTGTATCTTGATTGGGTCGTGTCATGTCATCACCTGTACTTGGACTGAGTCACATCGTATCATAGGATGAATAAGTCATAACGGAACTGTTGTACCTTGAATTCTTGAAGCTAACCTGTGAGTCCACATTAGGGGCGAGGGTTTATTTGTACCTTGATTCGTGAAGCTAACCTGCGAGTCCATACTAGGGGCGAGGTTAGTAGTTATCTGTTTCGCACCTGCGAGTCCACACTAGGGACGAGGGTGATTCTTGATGCTAGCCTGCGAGTCCACACTAGGGGCGAGGGTTTGAGTATTCGATTGGTTATCCGTTGACATCGTGACATTGTGTTCTCTTGTTCTCCTCCAGCAGTTCGTTTATGCGTAGTGGTTCTTCCAGTTGTATATAGTCGTATTTTCGTATTGATTGGACTTTTTCCATTTATTTCCAGTATTTTCGTTATTGCATGATAAACTGCTAGATAGGCATGTTTTTTGTATCTTGCTATGTCCCCTGAGGACCTGATGATCTCTTCAGGTTTAGTGATTGCATGGAGTTAGCTAGTAGTTCTGGATTTCGGATGTGATGATACGCTTGCGGGATTCAGGTATCATTATTACGTTTGTTATCCAGCTCGTGCTTTCTTTCATTATCATGAGATATCTTACTTATTGATTCAGTTTGTAGACTCTTGTTATATTCTTTGGAGTCTTATCGGACATTATGGTAGTGGGCTACAGACCACGACCCATAGTTGTTCATTCCTATTTATATTACTCGTGTGGATTGAGATATAGATTGCATTGCCATGATTTGGCAGTATACCTTAGTCGTGACAGCGTTTACGTATTCGAGTCGGGCTGGAGTCCGCTTGATGCGTAGCTGGCTTGCTCACATGCTCGCGTCCCGAAAAGCGGGTATAGATCGTGATAAGTTTTTTTGGTAGCCCATGCAGGTCAGAGCATATCGTATCGGTTACGTAACTGTACTGATACGAGCCTGCGAATATGATTAACCCTTAGAAATCTCAATCCACACTGCCTTAAAAATTCCCCTAGAAATTTTTCTGCGTCCTTGAAACTTCGTATTCGCTCTCGATCTTTCTTCCTTGCCTTCTCGTACTCTTGATTCTTGTCCCTCCCTATTCTGGGGTGACGAATGATCGTGTTGTCTAGAATTCATCAGAAATTCTTAAGTTATAGTATAATATTGCCTGATTATTAAATATTTGGTTGTTTATAGATATGAGGAATTATAGATGCCATATGCCCTAGAGATCTGTCGGTAGAATTGTTAGCAAATAGTTAGAAGATTATAAGATTTTAGTGACCGTATTTTGAGGAGTAGTGTGACCAAAGGTGGGTAGAAGTCCTCAAGTATTCGGAGTTATAAAATGACTAAAGAAGGTCATAAAATATTTTGAGAGATTAAATTTGAGGAGATTATGGGTAATAATATACTTTGAATTTTAAGGAATGGTTATGAATTAGAATTTCGATGACGAAATTATTTTTAAGGTGGGTAGATTTGTAACTCCTCTTCCCAAAATTTTGATAATATTTTTTTATTCATTTATTGGAATTGAATGGTAATTTTTAGATTTTTTTATAAACAATTATCTAATTAATTATTACGGTAGATGACTTTAGCCATGGTGGAGTTTTGAATTACAAGACGGCTGGGAATCATGGCACGGATAGTGCAGTAGCGTTCTTTGACTAGTGTTTAGCCATGGTAGGGGAATGCCAAGCCATAAGTGTGTCCTAACTAGGAAAACCAGGCCAAGTTGTGACCTAACCTTTAAAGACATTTTAATTATTTTATTATTTAGATTTATTGACATGTAAAAGACCCGGTGGTACCGAACTAGTCCGGACCGGATCCGAACCAAGTCCAAGCCCACGTAGTCGGGTAGTATGTTCAGAGACGACCATATAGATGTATGTTGTATTGGCATTTTACTTTAGTGATTTAGAAAGCATTTTGGAAATGATTGTTATATATGTATAATTTATATCCTAAATATTCTTGCTATTAGGTTACTATTCTTGTAAATATGATAGTATTCTCGTAGAATGATATTTGGACTTTGGCATTTACATAGGTAATATATATACTTGTATATAAATATGTTCAAAAATGGTAAACGATGTGTTTTATATATATTCCCAATAATTTTAATTATAAATTATAGTATTTAAATTAATAATTATATATGATGACTGTATATACGTATAATATATCTTGGTTGTACATATATGTTATATAGTGATAATATATACAAAAAGAAAAGCCAAAGCAGCAGGTCTAGTCCGGCCCATCCTGGCTGCAACATATCCTAGGCCCACAAGCCCAGCAGCCCCAAGCCATTCCCCACGCACAGGAAACATCCGACACCCAAACCGATTACATATACATATATATATGTATAACCGATAGAGATGGAGGCGGAGAACCAAAACCCTAGTTCCATACTCCACGCAACCCCAAGGCCGCGACCCCCACTCTGTGAGCCATACGCCACCGGGGCTACCGCCGCGCACGGCCGCGCGGACAGCAGCCGCGCGCAACAAAGGCGACAACACAACTTCGCGATGCCGTCTCTCCCTGCACAATCGCTCCTTTCGCAAACCCCTTGAACAGGTATATAGACAACCTATACGGCTCCGTTTTCCTGTAATTAGAATATTTTAATTTGTATTATCTGCGACAAGAATCGAGTGCCAAAATTGAGAAAAATCTCGAATTCCTGGGTATAGAGACTGTCCCAAAATCCCTAGTTTGAGTCTCGATTTCTTACAAACCATTAATCAATTTTGAAATCCACCTGAATAGATTTATAGACAACCTAACCGAGATTAAAACCCATTAATTAGTTTATTTTTGTGACTATTAGTTTCTGTTCAAAATTAGGTTAAAGTTTTCTGAAAATTTGTTTTAAAAATATTAAAATTTCCCGATACGGGGTCCGTCCCGCCAAACCGGGCGTCGTGGTCGCGAACCAAAAGCATTGAAAGGTGCGTAATGGCTTCATGGTCATGTGGGCTTTGACGGAATTCAAATTGGTTGCGTGTGCACGACGAATTTGATCCGTATCCGTCGAAATTCACCGTATAGGCCTCTGTGCAAATTTTCTAATTACTTTGTGCACGTTCGTCAGATCGAGACAAAACTTACGCCAATAGGACCGCATCATTTTTTAGGTCATGTATGCCAAGTTTGGTCCAATTTTGAGACAGTTAATCAGATCGCCGTTTCGCGGGCCCCACGGTCCGATTCAACGGGCGATTTTGTGCACGGCCTGCCGGAATCCAACTTTGGGCATACGGTTGGGTTCGTACCATCAAAACGAATCCGTAGACATGTAGTTTGACGACTTTAGAGACCATTAACCCTAGCACATTTTTTGATGCAAAATGGGTCCAACGACGGACATCGTTTTGGCCTAAAATTATTGTTTTGCCCCTATGTCCAGAATTGGACTTAAGGACAGGCAATTCTAGCTAATTTGACTATTCTGAGAATATTGGCAATGTCTGCTTCAGCTTTCGGAGACAGTCGTGATGATTTGGACTTTATGGCTTAGCAGTTGACTATATTTTGTTGGATCTGCATGCAACCTCCAGGCAAGTATACCTTGCCTCTCTCTACAGTTTATTTACATACATATTTCTATTATTATATAGTTTTACTAGTTGATTATTGACATGTGATTTGTAGTGCATGCTAGTATATATATATATATATATATATATATAAAAGAAATATATATATATATATATAGTTCTTGTTCATAGTTAATTTTGTAGTTCATATTGGATTGGTTCTCTCGTGTATCTTGATTGGGTCGTGTCGTGTTATCACCTGTACTTGGACTGAGTCGCATCGTATCCTAGGATGAATAAGTCATAATAGAACAGATGTACCTTGAATTCTTGAAGCTAACCTGCGAGTCCACATTAGGAGCGAGGGTTAGTAGTTATTTGTACCTTGATTTCGTGAAGCTAACATGCCAGTCCACACTAGGGGCGAGGGTTAGTAGTTATCTGCTCCGCACCTACGAGTCCACACTAGGGCGAGGGTGATTCTTGATGCTAGCCTGCGAGTCCACACTAGGGGCGAGGGTTAGTAGTTGTTTAAACCTGCGAGTCCACACTAGGGACGAGGGTTTGAGTATTCGATTGGTTATCCATTGACATCGTGACATCATGTTCTCTTGTTCTCCTCCAGCAGTTCATTTATGCATAGTGGTTCTTCCAGTCGTGTATAGTCGTATTTTCGTGTTGATTGGACTTTTCCCGTTTATTTCCAGTATTTTCGTTATTGCATGATAAACTGCTAGATAGGCATGTTTTTATGTATCTTGCTATGTCTCCTGAGGACCTGATGATCTCTTCAGGTTTAGTGATTGCATGGAGTTAGCTAGTAGTTCTGGATGACGGATGTGATGATACGCTTGCGGGATTCAGGTATCGTTATTACGTTTGTTATCCAGCTCGTGCTTCCTTTCATTATCATGAGATATCTTACTTATTGATTCAGTTTGTAGACTCTTATTATATTCTTTGAAGTCTTATCGGACATTATGCTAGTGGGCTGCAGATCACGACCAATAGTTGTTCATTCCTGCTTATATTACTCGTGTGGATTGAGATATAGATTGCATTGCCATGATTTGGCAGTATACCTTAGTCATGACAGCGTTTACATATTCGAGAGTCCGCTTAATGCGTAGCTGGCTTGCTCACGTGCTCGCATCCCAAAAAGCGGGTACGGGTCGTGACACTACTTGACACCACCATCACCTTCTTTTGGAGCTACCGCCTTCAATCTCTCTGGGTTTTCGGTGAACCGTTGTCGACTGGTGCCAGCCCACTGTGTCAACCTCGATGAGACTTCGCCATCGCTCCAGTCGAGAATGAAAGTCGTGCAGCTATTCTCGAAGTCGTCGAGTTCCTCGTCGACCGTGCTCGAACTTTAACCTCGTCGGGACCAACGTGTTGACCCCAGCTGTCGTAGCTTTTTGAACCCAATCGTGGGATCTTGAGCATCGTCGTATGGACGTCACCTGTCGCCGTCGTCGAGTTGAGCATCCTTCGTCTTCCTTTCCTTCTGCTTCATCTCATTCTTCTTCTTCTTCTTCATTCTTCTTCTTGATCTCCTTCTTCTTCTTCTTAGACTTCTTCTTCTTAGACTTCTTCTTCTTTAGCTGCTTCTTCTCCTTCCTCTTCTTCTTCCCACCTCTTCTTCTTCTTTGCTTCTGTTTTCTATCTCTTCAAGAGAGAGCAGTATAGGTAGGTTGGAGTGTCCAGTGGGACGGGTTTTAGTGGACCAGCAGGCCGGGCCCTTAGTGCCAAAAGAAAGAAAAAAAGAAGAAGAAAAGAGAAAGAAGACTGTGGCCCACATGGGCTGGACTGAAAAAGGGATTTAGTTAATAAAAAAGTATTTTAGTTAATTATACTAGTTAATAAATTGTTAGTTAAGATTTTGTTAATGATTCTTGTTAGATAATATTTTAGTTAATTTGCTAATATTTAGTACTTCTTAAAAAAGTTGATAGCTAATGACGAGTATAATTAATTATTGATTATTAGTTAGATGATTAGCTAGTATTAGAAGTAGAATGATTAGGAATATGTTAGAAAATCTTAATATATTTTCTAATCAATATTTTCTAACCAATTATAGATGGATTTAGAGATGATTGCAATTTCAGGTAAAAGGTAAGTACACTACGACTGAACTTTACTTTATATTTCTTTATTTCATTAATCTCATATTGGACATAACTTGGGCACATATTGACTTGTACTCCATGTGCTCATTGTTCTTGTTCTGGTTCTGGTATTCGAGGTCGGATGAAATATTTATTCTATATGTGATCAATCCTATTGCACTAATTAGGTCTTGTTGATAGCTTAATCGCATATCATATACATGTGACTAAGTCGTACTCTATTTTTATGTGCTTATTGTGATTAACCAATCGGTCACATACTAGTTTAATATTTCAAATCACTATTGCATGATCGTGTTCATCATTGTTTCAATTATTGTGATATTATTTAACATTGCAGGTTAGTCCATGTATTATTGTTGTATTACAGTTTACATTTTACAAGTTCATTTCGTAGGGTTGTACTTTGCTTCTTTTCTGATTGGATACGTTGCAGATGACGATGACTTCTACGTAGCATATTGGCTTACAAGACGAGGTGATAGTTTTAGCTAGCAAGGAGGTGACAGGGAGACTAGTGATGACTTAGTACTGTTGATGTATAGATTTACTTTCAGCTTTAATAACGGATGCTATATTCGATGATGTTTTTAATGATGTTGTCTTTACTATTTCACCAGATTTATCTCCAGATACTCTTATACAAGATGTACTAAAGAATTAGTGAATTGTGTGACGCTCTGGTGCTTGATTAGTAGTTGTAATGAGCAAAGATTGATAATTATGAGCATTTGATGATTCTCAAGGTCTAGACAGCTCACTGTCACCTATTTTGCTGTGTAGGATAGGCGTACCCACGCACTCGTACCCGATCATACGGACGTGGGTCATGACAAAGTATGATATCATTAATGCACACCAGGGCCGGCCCTGGCCTAGGGCAGCCAGGGCGACCGCCCAGGGCCCATGAAGTAGGAGGGCCCAAAAAAATTAATTTAGACATAAACATATATCAATAATTTTGTAACTGAAATAGAACTTGTATATACAATGATCCTTTTTGAATACAATACAATTGTGGTGTAGTGGTTATCATGTTAGAGTTGCACACTAGAGGTCCTAGGTTCAATTCTTGGTGGCAACACTTTTCTTAATTTATTTTTATTTTAGTTTTAATTTTTTTACACTATATATGGGCCTCATTTCGAAAGTTTGCCTAGGGCCCCCATTAACTCAGGGCAGGCCCTGATGCACATTCAGACTATGCCAAGTTTCAATATAAATAATATAGTTATTGTATGATCATTAGTGATTTTATAATACTAATCTTAATCGATTAACCATAATCAAAACTCGATTTAATCATTAGGCTAGCATACCTAACCCTTATTCCACCTAATAACCTACCCTAAACTCCAATCACATAATTAACCTTATTTTTCTATTTATTTAATTTACTTTTCCTTTATTTCTTTTCAATTTCTTTCTTAAAAATAAAGAATCTAGTGGATACCTTATAGGTCAAGGTGTCAACTTCTTAGTCCATGAGGGTCACATGACAACTATTTCTCTTTCAGTTCTATCATTCACTAAAAAAAGAAGAAAAGAAGAGAAGAGAAGAGAGTAGGAAGAAGAAGTTAGAGGAGAAGATAGGGGCCACAACCAAGACACCACCACCAAGTCGGAGGCCGACAGACAACGGCTCAATTGCGACGAAAGGTTGCCTTACCATATCGACATTTGTATACTGATACACTAGTATTTATTATTTATTATATTTTTTAGGTTTTCCTAATTTCAGTATCGTAATCGAGGAAGTGCAGGCGGCATACCGTCGATATGCCGAAATTGAAATTTTTGTGATCCAAAAACTTGTTGTTATGATTACAAGTATAATACCGGTTCAGTATACCACTCTGATACCCAAAATACTGGTGTTCATAATTTTTCTAATTTTGTTAATTTGTTTTTCTGTATACTTAATGTTCAAGCATGACGACTGTATTAATTGACTGCATTGATACCCGTACCTCATGCACGAGAGCATCCCTATTGCACATTGTATGTCTTCATGTGCCAGAGCACCATATCACTTTCAATAGTGTCACAAATTGTCCGAATACGTGGATATCATTTGCGCTATGTCGCTACTGCATGGAGTTAGCCTTATTATGGAAGCGTATTATTCATGACTTGCCGCTTAGGCTTGTTTGGTAAAATGGAATTTGCATTTGGATTTGGAAATCCAAAATTCAAATCCAAATCCAAATTATGAATTTCCAAATCCAAATCTAAACACAAATCCAACTCCAACCAAACATAGGATTTGGTAAATTATTAATTAGCTATTATAATATTAATTATAGTTATGATTAATAATTAAATTATCATTATAATTAATAAAATAATAAGTAAATAAATTATAAATTAAGATATAATGATGATTATAATGACGATTAATAAATTATTCATTAGTTATTATAATTATAATTATAGTTATAAATAATAATTAAATTATTATTATAATTAATAAAATAATAAATAAATAAATTATTAATTAAGATATAATGATGATTATAATGACGATTAATAAATTATTAATTAAAATTTCAATAATATATTAATTATTAAATTATTAAAAAGTAAATTATTAATTCCGATAAATTATGATAACTAACTAACTATTAGTTATTTTTATTAAAATAAATACTAATTTTTAGTTATAATTTTTTTAAATAATAATAATAATGACTAATTTTTACTTAACTTTTAGCTAACTTTTAATTAACAATAATTAAATATTTTAAAAATATTAATTATAAATTAATATAATGATGATTAATAAATTATTAATTAAACTTCTATAATATATCAATTATTAAATATGATTATAATTGTAATTGAAATATTATTAATTAAGATTACAATAAATAGCAATTAATGAATTATTAGTTAATATATAATAAGACTAATAAATTATTATTTAATAACTAGATATGAATTAATAAATTATAATTAAGATTACAGTTATAATTAATAAATTTATTATAATTATGATTAATAAAATTATTAATTATTAATTAAGATTATTATAAATTATTAAATAATAAAAATTATTAATTAAAAATTATTAACTTAGATTATAATTATGATAACTAACTATTAGTTAATTTTTTTATAAAACAATAAGTAATTTTTATTTATAAAAAAATTTTTTTAAAAATAATAGTAATGACTAATTTTTAATTAACTATTAGTTAATTTTGAACAAACTATAATTTAAATATTTTAACAAAATTATTAAAAAATAAGTAATTTTTTCTCCCAATCAAATATCTTTCTTCCAATCCAAATTTTGGATTGGTCATACTTTCCATATCCAAATCCATCTCCAACCAAACATAAGATTCTACGGATTTGGTCCTCCAAATCCAGCTCCAAATACGGTTTATCAAACGGGCCCTTAAAGTAAGGCATCGATATCATGTCAGGACATCTAACATCGTACTGTATTGTACTGTACCTTATTACATTGTCATGTACCGTATTGATACTGTATCAATTCTCTCTATTTCTCATCACAACGCACTCTAGTATAGTGATTATAGCAATGTGGGTTGCTAGCTTGTCTACTATGATTGATTGTGAATGTTAAATACTGGCAAGTTTTGCACTCCCCAAAGGGAAACACATTGTCTAAGATGGATTTCACGGATGCCCATAGTCGAAAATTCAAATAAAAATGTTCTGGAATCAACTACTAGAATGATCATCTAGTTTCATTTGGAGGGAAAGTTTTTAGGTTGCGCAGTCCTGTTATCCCGACCACATTTATGGATTTAGAGCTCTCCGTCGTAAGGGGCACACTTCTAGCTCACCGTTGTTTGATGCAATATTGTACTAATTATTATGAGCTCATGATGGGTGGTGTGCATAATGTACTAATTATTTTTTGCGTGGATAGTCATGACCGACAGTAGTGAATGTTTTCGTTAGAACCTTAATAGCATGTAATAGTAATCATGATTTTAAAAATCCTAGTTAGTTAATGTTATCAAGCCGTGGTTTTGATTAGCCGAGATTGATGGATGGCATACAATACTGCTCATGCTATTTCTCTTATACTATTATCAGTTTACTTGTTCTATTTACTTATATTGTCGCTCAGTTTATTTCTTTACTATTAATTCATTAGTGTATTTATTTTCCTGCTTCTGTCTTTATTTGCTTGCATGCTAATTTTTTGTTCAGCATACAGCTTTTCATGTAGTACTCGATATCTGGGTTGACCCTACTGGTTTTGTATGACAAATCTCGTAGCGGAGTCTGAGGATCTTTCGTACATCCTGTTCGATGGTCGGCACAAAGAGAACCACCAACCGAGCGCATGAGTGGATTTTATTTACATTATGTATATACTTTTGAGGCGTTTAGTCACCAAGCGAGTGTTACCTCGTACTTTGAGAAACTGTATCTGCCTACGGGCCACATGATTGTGTATATTATAGTACACTAGATGTGATCATATATGATTGTATACTCTTATTAGTTCTTCAATTTATATTGCTAGCTTCATGATCATCTATATATCTATATTGGGACACTTTACTATCTTATGTCTGATGATCATACATGTTATATTTTACTTGCTTTCTAGTCATTGAGCCTAGGATTGTTGGACTTAGTATTGACTGATGGATTATAGAGTAACCACCATGTCTTATACAAACATGACAGTATTTAAGGGTACCAGAGTGCTCTAATATGTGTAGACGCGCTTTGTATTGCCTACGCTCTCCAGTATTCTGGTTTTGGGGTGTGACAATTAGTGCCTACTTACTGATAATCATCAATAATTCTTAAAAGAAATATATTTAAACTTTTTCTAGGATGGACACTCGAGCAATAATGAAACCAAAAATTTCAAGTCTTGGCATTCTGACTACAGGCTATTCACTGAGTTAGATTTTCTAAGTTGTACTATGGGATGGGAGAGTCATGTGTGATAAAATCTTTGCAAATAATAACAATTGTAGCAAATCTGTACATGTAGAAGCATAGAAAAATGCTAAGATTTAAAGTCACTTTTAAGTATAAAAGAGTGCCACTCAAAAAGAGTACAAATTGTCTTCCATCAATATTTTGCTCAGAGGGCTTCCGTGTGAAAATATAAACGCGAAGGAGCTCGCCAATTCTAAATCCCATGGACCCACACGAAATAACTTGTGGCAAACATTGACGTTGTGGTGCCAACCGTCCAATAATGAACCAAAAATTATTATCTCTGCATTGACTAGCCCACACTACGAAGATCTCCGTTGAGAAGACTGTCCACGTGGAAGTTATACATTATAGCAACGACAACGTGTCATGTCAAGAATGCTTCAAACTGTCACCATTTTTTGCACTATAATTCTCTATGTTGAGAATGTGCCACGCTTAGCTGCTAAGTCTACACATAGTAGTGCTCTACACATAGTAGCTGCTAAGTCTATACTAATTCTCATGTTTCTACTTAAACTTATCATTGTCCTAATGTTCATTAAATTTATCATATTGTTATACTGCTTTGTTCGCCTAACATGTACTTGTAGACAAAAAGTAAGCATGATCAAACAGGATATATGTAATAAAGAATTAATGATGGGCCAAAGACAGCATATAAGAATATTTGCCTAAATCGCCAACGATCTATTCGGGACCTCACGTTCGGGGGTTCGCTATCCGGCCAGCGGACAGGGATCGGGTGCAGCAGCACCCATGGGGGTTCGGAGATGAAGCCTCCGAAAGGTATTCAGATTTTTAGATCTATTTATCTTTGGACAACTATCGTCAAAGGAAAAGGACGTCATCAAAGGGCCATTGGTTTTTCTAATTTCTTATGTATTTTTCACTTTATTTAGTCTAGAAAAATATACATCGGGCTGATTTTGGCACTTGGCTTAGATTTTCATAAACTCTACCAAAAAGTCTACATAAAGCCTATATCAATCCTGCTCATTCAGCCACACACAAATTCCACAAAAAAGCCCACTCAAAAAGAGCACAAAACTACTCAAAAAGAGCCCAACCTATTTTGAATACAGGGCAACCGAACTCGGACCGAACTCGGTCCTCCCTTGACCCAGTATTCCAGTGGATCAGGTCACCATGTTGAATCGGCTCCAACGTTCAAATTTATAATGTTAGGCAACTGAACTCTGCTCGAGTTCGGTCCCAAAACCTTATAAATAGAAGAGATCTCCCCATTCATTTTATCTCATTCTTCTCTTCTTATGTTCCTTAAAGTTCTCATAGCTACTTAACCTCCCTATCTAAGCCTTTACGACTTCTACCAACCAAGTGCTAGTTTGGTTCGATCTAGAGTTGGTTTGAGTTGTGAAGAAGGCTTGAAAAACTAGTTCATTTTCATCCTGTTGTTGAAGTCGGCAAGTCCTTCAGATTAAAGGCTTGCAAGTTGAAGTAGTGCTCATCGGATAAAAAGTACGTGTTGCAAGGAGCTGCAAGTGCTTCGGATTCAAAGCTTGCTTTTCACGATATAGTGGATTCAACATCGAGCTAGAGTACTCGAGACTGGACTAGTCCTCTCAGAGAAAACCAGTATAAACTTGGTATTTACGTTTGCATTTGCTTCTCTGATCTTATCTACATTATATATTTATATTTACTGCCTACTTCATATCAGTTTGGTACTACCAAATTGATTTGATTGCATGCTCTAAAAAGTTGGAGATAAGATTGGGTAAACAAGTTGTTCAACCCAAGACACAGTCATACACAAGGCATGTGACACGACACAGTCATACACAAGACATGTGACATAACCCAAGATTCAAAAGGATATGGCACAACTAAGGT
>JANAVB010023195.1:0-29452 GCA_029216955.1 Iris pallida
AATCTTCTATTATATAAAGAGGTTTTTTAAAACGGCTCAAAAATGAACCATCTAAGCCGTATGAATATCATGAATCATATATATTATTTTTAAAATAGAAGAAAAAAAATTAACTTTCATCACAATTTTTTAAAAAAAAATTACGAATAAACTTTCTTTCTTCTTTTAGTCCGTACAAATATCTATTAGAAACTAGATTTAAAACATTTAAAAACTAAATTTAAAGAAAAAAAATATCAGAAAATATTTAAATTGTTTAAATATCTGAAACTATTTTTCAACAATATCATAAAAATATTTATCATAACAAATTATAATTAAAATTAAATTTTTACAAATTTTAATTAAAATATAATTATACACACAATTAAATTTTTATTTTAATTTAAATATCAAAATTATTTTTGATAAGTTTAGAAAGAAGGGAAAAAATGAATTAACGTGCGTTCAGTGCATCTTCTATTATAATAAATGGTTCCCAACTTACCATGTGGATTCGTTTTTCCAACCCTTGATCAACTTTTTTTCTAATTTTTTTTAGCATTTCTAAGAATTGATTTCCTTTTCCGCAAACCAAACTAGGCCAACTAAACCGTTTTGAGTACAAAGCAGAACAAGAGCACATTCCTATCTAGATGGATCCCAATGAAAGCATGTTGGGAAACTGTTTCATAGACTACCAGAGCATACTCATCAGTAGAATATTCCAAGTGTAGTATGGAAGAGAAGTCCGCATAAAAGCATGGCTGGCAATTGCCGTCCCTCTTGAGAGCCAACTGAACCCCATTAATCTGAACAAAGAGAGAACTTCTGATGCCAACCATTGTGAAAATAGTCTGCCATTAAGTGAAATAACAGAGGACACATTTCTTTTGGGCATTGCATTGAAAACTTTGCTGGCAAAATTTAGATGGCCACATATTGTGTAGAGATGATCAGATAGTTTGTTTGGACAAGAAATCAAGAGATCATATATTTCGTCTAGCAATGGAAGCTTTGCCTAACTTTAAACTTTAGGATTGCTAAAATTTTGGCAGCCCCAAAAGGCAGATATTTTTTGTCTTCCGAAATTTTGACAATCCTAAAAATAAGTTTGTCATCCCGTTATTTTTTTGGGGCTGCCTTCATCATTGAATGCAAGTCTGTTGAATATTTGGACAATATACATATACACAAACCCCTGTTTCAGAGCTATATTCCAACCAAACAGACATGAGAGTGCTATGCTACTGAAACTAATCTGATAATTGAGCCATAAGACATACATATCATTCAATGAAAATACTCAACACTCTTATGAATGAATACCAATCAGATCTTGGCTTATAATACATGCTCCAGAACTCATTGTATATAACCATAAAAGCCGACAGACAGATTATAGGAGTGATGGTTCATCTCTATGTCAAGATGTCAGAGAGAAAATACTTGGAAAAACAGAGAGTAGAAAAATTAAGATTCAGCTAATATTTGCATATACAATGTCGTTCAATTAACTTTGATATTGATCACTTTCAGTGCTGGCTACCTTCCACAGTTTATCGTATCATTATTTGTTCCCTATGTACCAAGGATAATATGAAGTTATCTTGTGGCAAGCATTAGTGCAAACCATATCTTAGTTTATACAAAATAGTATTTGGAAAGTTATCGCCATGAAGAAATAGCTAACAATTCTGTCAATAATCTGTTCTGAATTATACCTTCAGTATGGAGGACTTCCAAATCTAAGGAACCTCCAATGAACCAATATCACTTCCACAATCTAAAATCTACAGAACCTCAACATAAGGTATCACACACAGACATAGGTGGAACCACGTAGGGGCTGGGTGGGCTCCAACCCACCCCATAAAAATTCTTTTTTTTTTCCTATATGTTTTTGTTTTTTCTTGAGTCAGCCAACCCTAGCTCGAATTTCTGGTTCCGCACTTGCACAGACAAAATGCACTCTAGTGTGCATACATCCACTCGCACAAGCAACCAAACAGTACTAAGATGAATTTTTTTGGTCCATCATGCCATTTTCTTTGAGGCCATGAGGGCACACCTACCGCCACTTTCGACGAAGTAACACAGTCATAACATAATGGCTTCAGCTATCACTTCTCCAGAAGCAGTAATTTTGTATAAACAAGATACAACCTTTCCTCTTTTCCTAAGCAATCAACTTTATAATCACATATTCGAACTGACTATTTCTTTTACACACACTAGTAAAATCTTTATTTTACTTACCAAGATCATGTACTGCATCCAACATTAAGTACAATAAACCTACTAGATAAAAAGCTTATTTAAGAAAAGAAAAAAAAATATCTATGCCATCTAATGCAGTTTGATGCTGACATAAACGTGTAACCATCCAACCAGAGAGCCTTAGAAGCATGATTACAAGAGTTTAGTTGCTTCTATGTAGAGCTAGCTCACCATTAGGGCGAGCATGATCATTGTTTGGGCGGGCTTGATTTGGTGTCCGAGACTATTGGTCAGACAACGATTAGTGCACTTATGAGATTAGTATTAGTCGCCTATTTCAGAATGGACGTCTCTGGAGAAGTTCCCAACAAGGCTAGTCCCGTTCACCTCTTCTCTCAATGTCAATGTCAATGATTGGGGATTCAACTATTTCCGGTTGTTGTTCTCCTCCCAAGGGTATATTATTACCCGTTTCTCACCCGTCCGCCAATGGAAACACCACTTCATGTCCAACATGCATGTGCCATTAGCCTTTTACACTTGCCCTAAAAGTCTCTTACTGATGTCCTTGCTAACAAAGAGCCGATTATGTTTTCCATAAAAATTGCAAGAAGATTGACAAGAAAAACTTTTGTTGTATTGATGTAGGCAAATTTGTTTACAACTCTTCATTGAGCTTTACAAAATAAAACACTACATAATTACAGAGAATCTGGAGAACTGTGTCGAGTGAGTCTTGATCAGCGTGCGATCAGCATGCTCCATGGAAGATCCGAACAAAGCTTATTGTGAAGCATAAGGAAGAAGCTATCTTGTGCTCTCAAGAGTAGTCACTAATCTATGGAGTACGAAATTGGTCGTCCCTTTAAAGGGTAAATTGCAAAAAAACCCCTCGTTAGATTCCTGCTTTTTGCACTAAAAGACCTCATGCTCTTAAAATTCCTAAAAGTATGAAATATGCTCATTTTGTCCCCAAATGACAATTTTACCCCTCCCCCCTCCTCCTTCCTCGGCTGTTTGGGCTGTGTTCGCCGACGAGGAGGAGGAGGGGGGTGCGTTCGCCGGCGAGGGAGGAGGGGGTGGTCGGGGTCGGCGAGGGAGGCGGAGGGGGGGTGGTCGGGGCCGGCGAAGGAGGAGGAGGGGGGGGGGGAGGGGGGGGGAGGGGGGGTTGTCGGGGCCGGCGAGGGAGGCGGAGGGGGGGGGTGGTCGGGCCGGCGAGGGAGCAGGGGGGGTCGGGGCCGGCGAAGGAGGAGGAGGGGGGGTCGGGGCCGACGAGGGAGGAGGAGAGGGGGGTGGGGGGTCGGGCCGGGTTGGGTCGGGGGGGGGGGGGGGGCGCTCGCCGGCGAGGAGGGTGGGGCTGGGGGCTCGCCGGCGAGGGGGGGGATCGGGGCTCGCCGACGCCGCCCGGGGGGGGGGGGGGGGGGGGGAGGAGGGGTTAGAGGGGGACGGGGATATTTTAGGTATAAAAATTTTAAAATTTGGCTGGAGGAGTCTAATCGAACGGATTTGTAATCTAAGGAGGGGCAAACTGCAAAATAAATTCTAAAAGATCTTTCTACGCAAAAAGCGTATATTTAACGAAGAGTTTTTTGCAATTTACCCCCCCTTTAAATGATAGCCAAAACGCAGGCTATATATAGATGCGTAGGGGAGTGGTCCTTGGCAGTTAGTAGTATTCCACAAAACTATTACGAAATTGCCACCGAGGCAAAACTTCTTGGGAAGTTGTCACACATTCTCCGCCACTCCCGCAAAAACGAGGCCACGTAGGCCATGTTCATGGGACTGAGAGATGAGGCAACGATGGCATGCGTGTCCCTTCCACTTAGCAGGAAGCTAGGACACGTGGTGCACAGATGGCATGCGTGTCCCTTCCACTTAGCAGGAAGCTAGGACACGTGGGACAAACTGCAAAATAAATTCTAAAAGGTCTTTCTACGCAAAAAGCGTATATTTAACGAGGAGTTTTTTGCAATTTACCCCCCCTTTAAATGATAGCCAAAACGCAGGCTATATATAGATGCGTAGGGTAGTGGTCCTTGGCAGTTAGTAGTATTCCACAAAACTATTACGAAATTGCCACCGAGGCAAAACTTCTTGGGAAGTTGTCACACATTCTCCGCCACTCCCGCAAAAACGAGGCCACGTAGGCCATGTTCATGAGAGATGAGGCAACGATGGCATGCGTGTCCCTTCCACTTAGCAGGAAGCTAGGACACGTGGTGCACAGGTAGCGAGGATTAGCAAACCACTAAGATATTGGACTGTCACACCCCAACAACTATTGAATTGGTCAAACATGCTATGGCACTTAGTGGAAAGCTAGGACACGTAGCGCACACGAAGTGAGGGTTGGCGAACCACTCAGATCATGGGTTGTACACTCCAACAACTATTGAACTGGTCAAACGTGCTATGGCACGAAAGTAGATGTTCGCAAAACTGGCTTCAGAGTGAGTGTCGCGACATGAAGCTAGCATTATCGGTAAACTGTCATGGACGAATACTTCAAATTGGAACTCTGTGGAATGAGATGTTTGAACTGCAAGGAAGCAAGGACGCAGGAGATACTGCTGATGAACGACCGCATGAAGCTATCTAGTCCAATTCCGCGGAATCAACGCAACAAGGAAAACTATTGTTGAATTGTCATGGTAGTGGTCTAGAACGAGGAATGGTTAAGAACGAGGAAGACAGATCCAACATATAGAGAATGCCTACATTATGTCATGACTCCATTTGGTTGACAAATTTGTCTTTATCTCGATCCTTTCGGAAGGTAAACTAAACATGAGATATACCAAAGTGAGGCGAGCAACAGTAAACTATCAAAAACTGAAGCAATGGAATCGTGGAATTCGGGTAGCACCCTACCTTCCTTCGTTCTTTACAACCTACTTCCTCCGGACGCCTCATTTCACATAAGTCGGAGTAAACCTTCTCCAAAACATCACTGGACCTGGATGAAGTTGTGCCTTATCAATTAAAAGGTGCTACTGTAACAGGTAAAGGGGTGTACAGTTTGGGATTCTGTGTCTGCCCTTTTATAGTTGGCCTACCCTGCATCTAGCTAGATACCTTCTAACATCTCTTCTGATTAGCAAGAAGCTTACTGTGTCTCGGAACAAGACTCATAGAACAAACCAAGATGGGCTGAATCATGATTAACTAAACTAAGATTTACAGAAGCTTAATTATCAAGCATGATTATCACTAATCTACCAATAAATAACCAAAAAAATTACGAAGTTGAAGCACTCTTTCGAAACAAGTTGAGTCTTGCTCCAAAGGTGATGATTCCATGTCTAAGCCTTCGTTTTAGGGTTCCAATAATAGGGTATGTGATGTAATGGTAGGGGATAGGGTTTTAGGGTTTTGGATTTGGTTTTAAAAGAGAGGGTTCAGAAATTTTATGGTCATAATTTGTGGGGACAATTAGAAGAATTAAGAAATTTGTTCTAAAAATAGCAAGAAACCATAAGTTCTAACTCAAACAATCTCTAAAGTCTTCAACAATAAAAATAAGAGAGCAGATGAGCTTATATAGCCAAACGATAGCCATCAAATCCTAATTGCAATTTACCAAAACAAAATTGATCCTAAACACAAAATATAACCAAATCCTAATAATTGTAGACTAATCCTAGAAATCAACCATGTGTATAATTAACAACCATGTGTGTAATTAACAATCATGTGCACCCATGTGAATAACTAATTAAAACAAACGGGACAAATAATATACCGAGTCTGAAAATTCCAAATTGACTTCAAACTGGTCCCATGATGTTATTATCCTCCATCACTGCCTTAATGGGAACCTGAAATTCTCTTTCTTTATTCTAAAATTTTGTATACATGAAAGAACAAAGAAGAAACATATTTTCTTCTCAAAAGAAACTTTTAAGATATGTTGCAATCAAAGTAGTATCACAACTTTGATCATTGTAGACTTCTTGATCAAAAAGAAACTTACATCCTCTTTTTGTCCATCTTTTTCTCTCTTTTCCCCCCTTGTCCCTTCCTTTTCCTACTTCTCATACCTTGCCCTTTCTTGGTTGTCACTGAATCCTCTTCCTTGATGTCATGTATCAAGGAGTATCCAATCAGCTAGTATAGTTGATTACACGTTGCACAGGGAAAGGTAGGCCTAAGCAGCTATGGCGACCACACTTTATACCAATGAGCAAAAAGTTGCATGAGAAACTTGACCATGAATCAATTTACAAATGCTTACAAGCTAATAACTTCACACATAGCCATCCATTCTAAATTATAATCCTTAAAAATTCAAATATACCAAGAATACATCTTGAAACCCAAACAAAATATTGACATGGGAACTTGAAATGGATCCTGTGTGGAAAATTTTCTGAAGTTGCATGTAAATGTCAGATCATCATATTCTAGTTTAAATTTTAGATGGAGACTAAGGGTTTAGTCTTACTCTAAGGGGCCGTTTGGTACACGGAATACTAAATACCCAGGAATTCTATATTCCAAGGAATTTTATTCCAAGGCATCATATTCCCGGATATTCTTTATTACCACGTTTGGCACATAATATAATATTTCCGGGTATATATAATTTATTTCCGGGTATATATAATACATGCGTTTGGTACCATAAATAAATTCCTAGGAATATATTATATTATGAGACATTCCGGTGAAGAAATGAAAAGATAAGTTGATATTTGCAACAAATTCTTCTTCTACTTCTTTTGTTTCCTTCTTTTTTACTCATCTAAATAATTCAAGAACAAAAGTGGAAAGAAAGTTTAAAATAAAATAATCAGCTATTTTCTCCTCCATAATAATAATATTATTAATAATAACATGAAAAGAAGAGCTCTCAACGCCACCAGATCTACGGATCAGGCAATCTCCGGTGGGGGCGGGCGGTTGAGATCTAGACCGAATCCGAACAACCTCCTCGTCGTCAGCAGCGACGCGACCGAACCCGAACAGCCTCCTCGTTGCCGACGACGACGTCGCGTCGACGACGAGTCGGAGTCGCTCTACACTCCCCCTCTCCCTCCGCCGCTGATCGCCCCCCCCCCTCCCCCGCAGGTCGGCAAACACCATCGTCCTCTACTGGCTCCTCGACTCCTCCGCCCTAACCATCGCGACGAAGTAGAAGAACGATAGGCGGCTGCTCGGCGCCGCTGCCGCCGTCGACGGCTCAGGGAAGATCGTCGGGGCTCGACGGAAGAGCTCGAGATCCAGCAATAGGGGGACGACGTCGCGTCCGCCGGCGGACTCGACCGTGCTGCTCCGACTGCTGGGGAGGCTTCCGCCCGCGGCGGCGGCAGTGGAGGGTCCGGGGAGGGGAAGTTGGGCTTGGAAGGAGAGAGAGAGAGAGAGAGAGAGAGTGCTCTGGTGAATGAAAAAATAGGGAAGAGAAAAAATCAGGAGATTTCTCAAAATTTTGGATGGCAATGTTGTAAATATATGAATTTTTTGGTAATTTTATTCCTAGGTATCAAAAAATATAACCACCTATTTGTTAGGGAATAGATTTCCCATGTTTCATGGGTAAATAATTTACCCAGGTATTCATGTTTCCCGGGAATAAATTTTAATAGAGTAAACCAAACGTGGGAATGGTATTTGTTGATATATGTGTTAAGTGTTATTGGGCTTTAGTCCCACATTGCCTAGAATGATAGGAGAGGAGGCTAGCCTCTTCTATATATATGTAGTCTCTATTCCAATAATAATCACTTAAAATCTCAACATGGTATCAAAGTCTAAACTTGCTTAGAATACCGTCAGAGCCACCTTTTTCACACAAATCCAACCCCTAACCTCGCCCTCCCTTCCCCCCCCCACGCCGTCGCTGCCGCTGCAGCTACTGCGCCGCTGCTCCCGCTGCCGTTGCCGCTGTGCCGCTGCCGCTCCCGCTGCCGCTGCAGCCGCCGCTGAGCCGCTGCCGCTGCGGCTGTGCCACTGCTGCGGCTGCTACTGCCGCTGATGCTGCCGTGGGTGCCTCCGTGCACACCACTTTTAGGGCTCCTACTATGTAGGTAAGCCTAAACTTGAGATTTATCTCATCTGTGGCACCTACTGTGTAGGTAAGCCTAAACTTGAGATTTATTTCATCTGTGGCACCTACAGTGTAGGGAAGCCTAAAATCGTTCTTGGAGATTTATCTCATATGAGATTCTCAAGGAGATGCCGATGATGCCTAGATCCGATGAAACCAGACATATTCGGATTTAGGAGAGGACGACGAGGACAAGCGTGAGTCGTGGAGCAAGTATGACGTGATCGAAAAGAAGCATCGATGGAGGCGATCCTCAAGAAGTTGGATGTTGACGATGTGGCGATTTTGATGAAGTTGATAAAGGTGTCGGCTGGTGATAGCACGACACGAGCGCCGCCAAAGTTGAAACTACCCTCCATCGATCTGAAGTTGGATGGACCAGCCACCTATCTGAGTTGGTCACGGCGGGTGAAAAGAACCCTTGCAGGAAAGAACCTTGAGGGATTCTTGACGGGCGAGAAGACAGAGCCGGAAGAGGGCTCGACAGGACGCGACGAGTGAAAATCCACTCATATGGTGATTTACATCTGACTTCTCAATTCCTTAGTCCAGTCTATTGCTTCCACGGTAGATGGCATTGAGATGGTGAAAGACGTATGAGAAAAGTTGAGGAGAACCTATGATGGCGTGGGAAACAACCTACGAATCTTCCAGATAAAAGGGGAGATCGATGACACCGTACAAGGGGAGAAGACGGTGCAGGAGGTACGCTACGGAGTTGGAGCGTCTCTGGCTGGATTATGATCACTCCTCGAAACGGACAAGCTACGGGGACCCGAAGTGCAAGGAGAGACATGCGTGTCTGCAGGAGAGGACAATGAAATTTCTCAAAGAGCTGACTGCCGCATTTGCACAGAGGACAGCCTTACTCCTCGCCAAACCAAAGATCCCTAGTCTTGAGGAGGCTATCTCAGCCATGATCCAGGAGGAGACGCGGATCAGACTACAGACAGGGACAGGTGGTCCCCCCGAAGCAAAGTCAGCACTAGCAGCTGCTAGCTCGGACGACACAGGATCCAAGGGAGAGCTCTGGCAACACAATCGGCAGTGCTACAACTGCGGAGAGATAGGCCATCATCGATATGCTTGTACCAAACCACCTAAGGAGGGAGACTCAGGCGGTGGACGAGGATATTGGACGTGGACGTGGTCGAGGAGGCCGACGAGGCGGCCGAGGAGGCTATCGGACAAACTTACTGGTGGCAGAAGGGAATGGAGGAGCTGGTGGCACCTTTACTGAGGAGGATCAGGCACTACTGGACCTGCTGGAGAGAAAGCAGAGAGCGTCGACCGAAGGAGACAGGAGGAGCGGAGCAGAGGAGACATCCACCCCATTCTTCGGAGGCAACGCCGCTATGTATGCTCACCCATCAGAAGGTACTGACGAGTCACTCGCTCTTGCATCTGTTTTCCCTTAAAACGTCAGACTGGATTATCGACTCAGGAGCATCTCGGCATGTGACCGGAAACGCTAGTGAGTTTTCTTCATACACTCACCTGGCACCAGCAGACACCATTCAGACTGCAGATGGCACTTTCCAACCAGTGGTCGGTAAGGGTACTGTTAATTGTACAAGTTCAGTAAGATTATCCAATGTGTTACATGCTCCATCATTTCCAGTCAGTCTCTTGTCTATTAGTTCTATAATTCTCCAACTAAAATGCACTGCTTCTTTTGATATTCATAAGGTGATCTTCCAGGAGAAAGGGACGGGACGAAGACTTGGGACTGGCACCTGGCATGAGGGACTGTGGTACCTAGATCGGGAAGGACTGGACTCAGCATTGATATCTATGGCAGAGAAGGCTAGAATGGAAGAGCTGCAGCAGAGAACTGAAGATACTTTGATACTTCATCATAGGAGGATGGGACATTCTTCTTTTGATACTCTAAGTAAGTTGTATCCAGAGATATATGCAAAATCAAATAAACAGAAATTAGTATGTGATGCATGCGAGTTAGGAAAGCTTACTAGAAGCTCATATGTTGGTACTGGTCATAAGAGTTCTCTTGTTTTTGAGGTAGTACATTCTGATGTTTGTGGTCCATGTGCTACTAACACTATGAATGGATATAAGTACTTTGTCTTCTTTATTGATTGTGCATCTCGTGTCTCCTGGCTGTATTTAATGAAAAATAAGAGTGAAGTATTTGCTTGCTTTCGGGATTTCCATAAACATGTCCAGACTCAGTACAATGCAGTAGTGAAGGTACTGAGGTCTGACAATGGAACGGAGTACACCAACAGGACACTTGCAGAGTACCTGTCAGCACACGGAATACAGCACCAGACCAGCTGTGCATACACACCAGCACAAAATGGAGTAGCAGAAAGGAAGAACCGACACCTTCTAGAGACCGCAAGAAGTATGATGATCGACATGAATGTCCCACAAAATCTATAGGGACATGCAGTATTGATAGCAGCACAACTTATCAACATGATGCCTTCAAAAGTCCTGGGATGAAAGTTCCCACGCGAAGTATTACAAGGCAATAATAGTGGGATACTCCCACTAAAGGTGTTTGGGTGTGTGTGCTTTGTGAAAGACAACAGACCATCAGTTGAAAAACTTGACCCCAGAGCAGTCAAGTGCATCTTCGTGGGCTACTCAGCGACTCAGAAGGGATATGTGTGCTGGAGTCCAGTAGAGAAGAAGTTCGTTAGTATGGATGTCCACTTCCGAGAGCATGAGCCATAATACCGCCAGGAGGAAACTTCGCACAACACGTCTAATACTACCAGTATAAGACGAGAGGGGGAGATGGAGAACTTGGTGGTAACCGATCTAGAAGTATGGCATAGAGGCACGGTTGAGGAAAAACATGAAGGTGAAGCAGAAGAGGGGAGAAGATAAGAAGTATCAGGCCTACGGCTCAGGAGGAGTTACTTACCTACAGCAGGAGAGAGAAGCAAACTGCAGGACCAGTACCTACAGTGCCAGTGCTAAGTCACTTGCATACGTCTGTCCTAACTCCTGAGAAACCACCATCCTCCTCATCTACACCACCACCCTCCTCAGGTGATATCATCCCTCCTACTTCTCCCATACCACTACCTACACGAAGGACTACTCGCAGTAATACGAAAAATCCTCCGAACAGATATGGTTGGGACCTTGCTAAGTTTGTTTCTTATGATCATATCTCTTCATCTCATGGAGCATTTATAGCATCTTTGGATAGTATTACTGTACCTAACAATTGGCAGGTTGCCAAGAATGATCCAAAGTGGAAAGCGACAATGCATGAGGTGTTGGGAGCTCTTGAGAAGAACCACACTTGGGAGCTGGTGAGACTGCCAGAAAGAAAAAAAGCATTCGGATGCAAATAAATTTTTACTGTGAAGCAGAACCCAGATGGACAGATTGAGCGCTATAAAGCTCGACGGGTGGCAAAAGGATACAGTCAGACGTACGGTATCGACTATGACGAAACCTTTGCACCAGTGGCGAAGATGAGCACTGTCAGGACCTTGATTTTCCTGGTAGCCAATGGAGGGTGGAAGCTTCACCAACTGGATGTGAAGAATGCATTTCTTCATGGGGATCTAGTGGAGGAGGTGTACATGGAGATACCACCAGGATTCGATACCAAACAGACAGAAGGCAAGGTCTGCAGACTGAAGAAGTCCCTTTATGGACTGAAGCAGTCTCCTCGAGCATGGTTTGACAGGTTCAGGAGAGCAATAATAGGGATGGGATATCAGCAGATCAATGCTGATCACACTGTCTTCTTCAGACGAAGTGGAGGCCACATCACCATGCTTGCGGTATATGTAGATGATATGATTATCACAGGCGATGATGAGCAGGAGATCGCCCAACTCAAAGGAAAGCTTGGCAAGGAGTTCGATGTGAAGGATCTTGGCCCTCTTCGATACTTCCTTGGGATTGAGATTGCTCGAGATAATGAGAGAATCGTTCTTTCTCAAAGGAAGTACGTACTGGACCTGCTTACGGAAACGGGGATGATGGGATGCAAACCAGCTACGACACCGATAGACCAAAAGTTTAAACTGGATGCTGAAACTGGAGAACCAGTTGATCGGGATAGATATCAGAGATTGGTGGACAAGTTGATATACTTGAGCCACACTCGACCTGATATCAGCTTTGCGGTCAGTGTAGTGAGCCGCTACATGTATGACCCCCGGAAGGGTCATATGGACGCAGTATACCAGATTCTGAGGTACTTGAAGGGAGCCCCCGGGAAGAGACTGATCTTCAGAAGAAATAATCATGTAAGCATCGAGGGCTATTGTGATTCTGACTGGGCTAGCTGTGCTGACGACATGAGATCCACATCGGGCTACTGCATATTTGTAGGAGGCAACTTGGTCTCTTGGAGGAGTAAGAAGCAGTCATTGGTGGCCAGATCAACAGCTGAAGCAGAGTATAGAGCTATGGCCTTGGGAGTCACAGAACTATTGTGGTTGAAGAATATGCTGACGGAGCTAAAGCTGGACCAGGGAGCCAAGATGAAGCTATGGTGTGACAACCAGTCAGCTATTAGTAGTGCCAACAATCCAGTGCAGCATGACAGGACCAAGCATATCGAGATTGACAGATTCTTCATCAAAGAAAAGCTGGAGAAAGGAGTACTAAAGCTGGACTACGTTCCAATCAAAGATCAGGTAGCAGACGGACTGACAAAGGGGCTTAGTTCTATCAGCATGATGAGAGGATGTGACAAGATGGGTTTAGTGAATATTTTTCGCCCATCTTGAGGGAGAGTGTTGATATATGTGTTAAGTGTTATTGGACTTTAGTCCCACATTGCCTAGAATGATAGGAGAGGAGGCTAGCCTCTCCTATATATGTAGTCTATATTCCAATAATAATCACTTAAAATTTCAACAGTATTCCAACCTTAAATTTTTCCGAGCATATAAAAAATTTCCGCATACCAAACGTCCCCTAAAGGTCAGATCATCATCATCATCATCATCTTATACGACATTGCAAAGTAATATCTTATATGACATTTACTAGCAATATCTTATAAGATGATGAATGTCCTATAAAAGAATAGCTTTTCGAATTCTTAAAGGTCAGCAGCATCACTAAAGTTTTTTCAGAAATCAATATCTATGAAGCAAGATAAGGACACGTTAGAGGGAAGCATGCTTGTCTACAAGATATTCTAAGGAAGATATTTCAAAATCTTGTACAGCTTCTCCAAATATTATGTACATTAATCTTTAGAGCACATTTTTTCTAGACTTTACATAGGGAGAAGGTCATTGATTCTGCATCTTCTCTTCTTCAGTAAAATTCTGAACTTCACTTTCAAGCAAAAAAGTAGAAATGTTGAAAATGTAGGTTCTAAACTGTAGCATCCATCTTACAATTATTAAAGTAGAAATGTTGTAAAAAAGTGGAAATGTTGAAAATGTAGGTTCTAAATTGTGGGATCTATCTTACAATTCTGAACTTCACTTTTAAGAAAAAAAGTAGAAATGTTGAAAATGTATGTTCTAAATTGTGGCATCCATCTTGCAATAATTAAAGTCACTAGGTACTAGCAAGGTTAAATGTCAAGCTCACATCAATAGGATGATATTGTAGGTGGTATCAATTCAATGATTCATAAAGGTTTGTCGCGACAAGGAAGACATCATATCTTATATGACATTTCAAAGTAATATAAAAGCGGAAGGCAAAAAAACGTGTAATTTTTGTTCGTGGAATATGTGCCTAGTTATACCAAATAAATGGTGAAACTTCATCATCTTCAAGAACAAGATTTGAGAAATGGTGGGCTTCAAATTGAATTTGTTGTGTAGATCCAAACTAGAATTTCCTACAAAACAATGCACACCCCAATGCTGAACCCATCCTCCCCATGGGACTCCCGGAGGTGCCTTACTAAAGTAATAGAGTACTACCCGAAGAAGACGTAGCAGTTTGGAAGATACCAAAAATAGCTTCCACGTCGTAATGACATGAACAATATGCGCAAGAAAGAATCAAAATTTACCAATTCTAACCCGTCCGCCCGCCCGCGGGAAGGCTTACGAGCTGCTGCTCCGGCTGGTCTTATAGGTGATGGGGTTGTAGTAGTCGAGGTACCACTTGACGAACTTCTTGAGTCCGGTCTTGAGGTCCGTGGTGGGGTGGTACCCGAGCTCCCTCTGCGCGAGGCTGATGTTGGCGTGGGTGAACTGCACATCCCCGTTGGCGGGCATGTTGACGACCTTCTTGTTGGCCTTGACCTTGAGGAGCCTCTCGAGGATGGAGACAAGCTCCGTCACGGGTACGGGGGAGGTGTTGCCGAGGTTGTAGACCCTGAGCTGGGCGGGGCCCTGCTTCTTGCCGCGGAGGCCGGTGCTCTTCTCGGCGGTGTCGAGGGCTGCGAGGAGGCCGTGGACGATGTCGTCGATGTAGGTGAAGTCGCGGGCGACGGAGGAGCCGTCGGGGGCCTGGAAGACGGTGATGGGCTTGCCCTTGAGGATGTCCTTGGTGAAGAAGTAGTAGGCCATGTCGGGCCGGCCCCAGGGCCCGTAGACGGTGAAGAAGCGGAGGGCGGTGATGGAGAGGCCGTAGATGTGGTTGTAGGTGTGGGCGATCTCCTCGCCGGCCTTCTTGGTGGCGGCGTAGAGGGAGGCGGGCCGGTCGGTGCGGTGGGCCTCGGAGAAGGGGACCCTCGTGTTCAGCCCGTAGACGGAGGAGGAGGAGGCCCAGACCACGGCGGGCTGGGGCTCCGCGGACTTGGCGGCCTCCAGGAGGGAGACGAGCCCGGCGATGTTGCTGTGGACGTAGGAGGAGGGGTTCTTCATGGCGTAGCGGACGCCGGCCTGGGCGGCGAGGTGGGCCACGTGGGAGAAGGGGACGACGTCGAGGAGCTTGCGGAGCAGGGGGGAGTCGTTGATGTCCCCCTCGACGACGAAGACGCCGGCGCGGTCGAGGAGGGACTGGCGGGAGCGCTTGAGGGAGGGGTCGTAGTAGTCGTTGAAGGAGTCCAGGCCCAGGACGCCGTCGCCGCGGCGCTTCAGGGCGAGGGAGACGTGCGTGCCGACGAAGCCGGCGGCGCCCGTCACGAGGACGGAGAGGCCGTCGGCTCGGCGGACGCGGGCGGAGGACCGGACCTTCTTCTCCCACTCGGATCCGCCCCAAGAAGAAGAGGAGGAAGTCCTCAGCGATCGGCGGAAGGAAGAGGAATAAGAAGAATAAGAAGAATAAGAAGCAATAGAATTGGAGGAGGAGGAGGGGGACAGGAAGAATAGGGTTAGGAATAGGGCTGCTACGCCGAAGAGGGAATAGAGAGTGAGCTTGGAATAGGAGGAGTGGTTCTTCAAGCGGAGGAGGAGGAGCCGGGGGTTGTGGCTGTGGTGCTTCTCCGTCTTCAATTTCCCCGGCGACGACGGGCTGCCGCCGCCGCCGCCGCCGCTGCTGCTCAGATGGGACAGCGACATTTGTTGCGGGAGAAATGGAATAGAAAGAATTGGAAGGGAGCTAATGAATGTATGTTTGTTTGTTGTTGGTGTAGATATGGAGAATTTATGTGGTTGGTTTGTGTGGTGAGAGGAGAGGAGAGGAGAGGAGAGGAAGAAAGGATGGAACAAGATTTTTATCTTGAAGGAGAGTCGACAGAAAAGGGCGAGGGGTGATTAATAATTGATTATTAAATAAGAAAATTGCATAGGAGTTTGGAGTAATTTATTTTTATAATTAGGATGAGATTACTGAAGGCATAGCAAGCAAGTAGCAAAAGTAATTAATTATTAGTTAATTAAATTGGGGGAAACTAACAGGTGTGGAGAAAGATTGGATGGAGCTACTTAAATTTCTCTGTTTCATTCAGCGGAGGGGAGGGGAGGGGAGGATTCTGCATCCTGATTTTCCGGAGCCACTCATTTGCATCGGTGTCTATTTTAATTTATTTTTGTTTCGTTATAAAGAGAGTATGCATTAATCATTCAAAGAAATGCATAAAGGTTACTTAGTTTTGGAGTCTCATATAATATTAGAAATTTGTACTTAGATTAATATTGAAAAGGATTTGAATCTCATCGTAATGGTTAATTTGGACTGACCATCCAAAATAGAAACATAAACGTAAATTTTGAATATTATACGATATCCTTAACTAAACGAAAAAATATATAAGGGTTGTGTGATTTTGGTTATTTAGTTTTGCATTACGAGAGTTGTGTGACTTAGATTATTTATTTATTTTCATAAACAATTGACAGTGAGACTTATAACACATTTAGTTGTTTCTATCCTGATTTCAACAACCAATTGAGGATAAAACATGATTATATGGCTGTTAAAATCCTTATAGAAGGTGCCATAAGTCTCATTCTCAATTGGTCACAACAAAATTAAATGACCCAAATAACACAACTCCATCATCCAATACTAAAAAATTCAAGTTACACAACTGTAATACCTGTGGTTCGTATTACGTATTTGTGGAATACGTGTACGTATTTTATCTTGTATTGCATGAATTCTTGCTTGGCTTCCTTCATGGCTTGGTTTATTCTTGGTTCGGGCTGGCTTAGTTCGGTTTGGGATTGCTTTTGGTTCATCATGGACCAAAGGGTGAACCCCCTACCTACCACCACTTACCCCCATTTATATCCCAACCACCCTTCTCTCTCCTCATAACTCAGCATTTATTCTTCTTCTTCCTCAACCCAGCGTAGAGCTCCACTTAACCCCACCGGCAAGTGCAACTTGCTTCATGGAGGAACTCACATTTTATTGTTTTATTTTCTTCTCCATACGATTCTAAGTCCCTTTAGTACTTAGTGTTTTCAAATTCCATGGCTCACTTCATGCAGATCTATGTTTATTTTATTTTCGGATTTCTTGGTTTTGATCTACTACAATGGCTTGTTTTCGAAAACTAAGAGTTCCATGGAGTAGGCCTCATAATTTTACACAAGTTTGGTCTTGGGATGGCCGGATTTCACCAAGTCCTGGTCGAGATGGAGTTTTACGCCCACGCATTGCGTGCCAGCGTATTCCTCAGCTTTTACGCCCACGTCTTAACGTGTTAGCGTAGTTCCCTTTTACGCACACGCATCGCGTGACAAGCGTACCTCATTTTACGCTGCTTGAATTTTACGCTCGGGGCTTACCCGCTAGCGTAAAATCGAGCTAGCGTAATATCGAGCTCTGTTTTACGCTGAACTGTTTACGCTCGGGACTCTCCCGCCAGCGTAAAATCCTGCTAGCGTGAAGCCTTGCCAGCGTAAACCCTTGACCCGAGCCAACCCTTGCTAGCGTAAAAGTTATGCTCAAGTGTTCCTCGTATGGAATCTCAATTGCAGAGAGTTTTACGCACGTGCAATCCGACTAGCGTAAAAACCCCTCCCGCATGCACCTTGCTAGCGTAAAGCTATCTTACCTTGCTCTTGCCCGCGTAGTGCTGTTTACGCTCGGGTTTAATTGGCCTAGCGTAGTAGTACACGTGGAAACTTGGGTTCCTATGGCGTACACCTTTACCCCTATTGTATATTTTTACGTCCATTTTATATCCTTACGCCTTTTGTCCTGAACTTGATAAATTACGATTTGATTGAAATGACAATTGTACATGACATGCTGTGACTAGTAACCTGACATGACACGATAGTGACCCATCGTGGTGCACTCCTGACTAGTGAACCTGACATGACATGATAGTGGCCCGTCGTGGCGCACTCCTGACAAGTACACCTGACATGATTATCTTGAACAGCTGTTGCGACGGCTACCTGACATGACATGACCTGTATAAATAACATGGACACCATGGGTGATTGTGCTTGTACAAATAATTCAGTCCTGTCTTGCATCATGTCTAGGAGGGGACTCCTGAGTACCACGGTCAGGAGTACCTATTGAAATGGACTAGGGCTAATAACTAGATTAATACACTAGTCATAAAGAGATCTCCCAGCTACAGGCAATCCCGTTACCTGGGCACGCCTTGGGATCTGTAGCCTGCCGTCAAGTAGGACACATTTCCAGCACACTGTCATGTGTTGCACCCTTCAAGCTACCTAAGGGTACATTTGTTTCCTGGACGATGTACCCACCTGAATTCAACTCTAAATCTTTTAACCCGGATAACCTGGATGGTCTGCAGGGCTTGTGGCTGTGGAATAATCTCACTGCATCTTGCTAGTAACTAGGCTTGTGATAATCCTAGTTAGTTAAAGTATCAAGCCGTAGTTCTTGTTTGGCCGTGAAATGATTGGATGGAGTCTGACCTGTCTAGTCTTGTCCTGATCTTGTTCCAGATTACTGCATGACCAGAATGCCTGTATTTATTTTATCGATAAATGGTGAGAATTTCAAGTTCTGTTCAGACGAAGGATTACAACTCCGGTCCTTGTTTGGTTTATGGGTTGTATCCTGGTTATCTGAATAGCTCCATGGTTATCTCGTCGTATATCATCCTGATATATTTTCTTTATTTCCAGTTCTTACTTTATTTATACTCTTGTGTTGATTGTTGGTTTTAGTTCCTAAGTGAAGCTTCCTTTGTGGCACTTGCTCTTTCTGGGATCTGACCCAGCTGGTTTTGTATGGCCAGATTTCGGAGCAGCTCCAGAGGATCTACCGTTTTTCCAGCCCGATGGTGAACACCAGGCGTAACCAGGGCAACGAGTGGGTTATTTTTGACTCTCCCACACTATTGTAAAAATATTCTTTTGAGGCGTTTAGCCGACGAGCACTTGTTTAGCTCGATTGTACTTACTTACTGTCTGCCTACGGGCTGTAACATGATTGACAAATCCTAGGGTTGATCATGTATGACTAAACTCTTGCTAGTCCTGACATTTTGTAACGACTAGCTTCATGATCAGCTGAATATGTAATGTTTGGGACGCCTTACTATTGTATATTTAATGATCATACATCTTGTAACTTTTACTTACTTGCTTGTGATTGAGACAATAGGCTTGTTCATGACCTTAAGAGACTGCTGGCTTGTAGATAAACCCTCATGTATCTAGACAGCCGTGACCGTATAGCGAGATGGATTCCATTTCATATACGTAGCTGGCTATGTCTGCCCCCGCTCTCCAGTATTCTGGTTCTGGGGCGTGACAACAACACTTACATATTTTCGTTAATTTTAGGGTTCTCGTAAAATATTAAATATTAAAGTAGCGTCTGGACGATCATCTCGAGTCAACCATTAAAACTAGACCCGAAACTATATTTTGAGCAATATGTATATCTAAACACAAATTTTTAATATTATACGAGATCCAAGAACTAAATAACTCAATCCATAATTAAACATTTGAGGTGCGTTGTTATTTGTTTACTACGTCTTGGTCCTAGTATACCACCGAAACTAGGGGTGAGCATTCGGTTAATTCGGTTCCAACCGAACCGAATTTCTAAAAACCGAATTAACCGAATTCGATAACCGAAAAACCGAACCGATCTGAGTCAAAACCGATTCAAACCGAAACCGATTTATTCGGTTCGGTTTTTCGGTTATATTTGGTTTAATTTGTTGGGCTTTTTAAATGATAATGGGCCAGGCCTAAAAGGCCTAAAATTGAATTTCTTTTTGAAAAAATGAGTTTACTAAAAAATATTGGCAAAATATACTCATTAATACACAGATAAATTCATATATAATATACACATTAATACACAAACAAATTCAGAAAGAATATTTCATATATACAAATGTTGGCAGTTTACCATAGAAAAAAATAGTACACAACACTTCAAATGGCCATGAGAGGATATCCTTAATGACGGCTTCAATGAGTACCTTCCTGCAAAATAATAGACATTGACAAGTATTGTTGAAGTTTGAAGGCTCAGATAGGCGAGTTGTGCATCAATAGATACATTGCATGGTATCTGTCCACCACTAACACCATCTCATCATTGCCCACTTTCTTAACAATTTGTTAGCAATTTATCATTGATTAAAACAAGTAAACTACATTATAAAGCAAAAGGTTTACCATTTGGCAAGACTACATCAAACATAGAGTGCCAACAACTTGACATACATCAAACCAAATGCAAACATGATTGTAGCAATTTGCATATTGTAGTGATCTTGAACAGGAATCTACAGAATCTGTATAGTGCACAATAGAATGCCAACAACAGAAATGCAGAGCTAGAATAGTGCACAAACATAACAGTGCCAACAACTGAAGTACAACAAACGTGTCACATCTCCTATGAAGGATCTCATTGGTTATTTTAGAAAATAACACCCACGCTCGTTGGGACCAATATTTTTATAGAAGAAATGACATATTTGGTAGACAGATTTTGAAAACAATATATGCTCTATTAGGGATAGAATATAAAAGCATCTTTGGTTTGTTGGATTAAAATTTGGAAAGTTACTTGTCTTGCATAATTTGATGTGAATTTTCTTTAACTTTTCTTTTATTTTTTTTTAGTGCGTCCATCTATATCTTGTCCACACTAACTATGTGAAAATTTTGAATTTCTGGTTCTGTCCTAAAACCAGATTTTTCAAGTTTTTCTCGCAAAACAAGCTACCTGATACATTTCATTGTCCAGATAGCATGTAGGCATTGGCTACAAACGCTCGAATTTCTCGGACCTGTGGGCAGTAAAGTAAAAACAAGCAATCAAAACCGATGCGGTTAGCACTCGATCAACACGAAACAATTCTCAAATGCTCAACGACAAAGGAGATCATGCAGACTTAAATCTAGCTGTTTAGACATGATATGGATGGAGCTCAATAGAGATGAGTGCTCGGTTTATTCGATTTCAACCGAAGCGATTTGTCAAAATCGAATAAACCAAAATTCTAAAAATCTAGAATCGAAGAATCGAAATTAGACAAAATCTAAACCGAACCAAACCAAATAATTGATATGGTTTATTCGGTTGAACATTGCTATTGTTTAATGGGTAGGACCCAACTTGAGATCGTGGTTAAATTATATGAAAAAAAAATTATAATTTTTATACACACATTCGTTGTATTTTAAAGTTGCATAAAAAGGTAGAATAGTTAAATTATCAAAGTTGAGCTTCAATACACATCCATATAATTGTTGTTTTCAAAATATACACATTTTTAATCACAAAAAATGTGTAGAATTGAGAATATTTACCTAATTGTATAAGTTTTATTCGATTTTTCGGTTTGGACCGAAATTGAAATCCAAAACCGAGATCGAGACTGATTTGTGTGTGTGTTTTTTAAAACCGTAATCGAGCCGAATATTTTTCAAACCGAACTGAATCTCTTATTTGATTACATTCGGTTCGGCCGATTTTCGGTCCAAAATTTAGATAATGCTCGCCCCTATAGATTGGGGCTGGATCATAGTACTGGCATGGCATGGCAAAAGTGCATATGGTGGCATGGACCCCTGCCCTATGGAGAAGGACTCACGGACGGACGGACGGACGGACAACATATGACTGAAAGAGGAGGGAGAGGGAGAGGGAGAGGGAGAGGGAGAGGGAGGGACCACCAGTCAGCTGCTTGCACATGTTTTTCCTACGCAGGGAGGCAGAGGCTCACCTCATGCAGCAGGAAGATGACGACAATTCAAAGACCTGCCGACATACATGTGCATCGTGGAGAAATTATTGTATCAGAAAATTCACTGTAGAGTAACAAAGTTTGAAGAAATTGTACGAAAAGTAACAAGTTTCAGAAAATTACAAATAGGAAAAATTTTCGCCAGACCATCTGGCAGAAATTGGACCAGACAGTCTGGCGGAAATCATGCAAAGCAGCTGCTCCTCCCCTGCACCACAGCTGCCACCACCATGTATCAGCTCCACTGCGTATCACGCGTCACGAGGTGCGTGATTTTCGCCAGACTGTCTGGCGGAAATTGGACGAAATTGTACGAAGAGTAACAAGTTTCAGAAAATTACAAATAGAAAAATTTTCCGCCAGACCATCTGGCAGAAATTGGACCAGACAGTCTGGCGGAAATCATGCAAAGCAGCTGCTCCTCCCCTGCACCACAGCTGCCACCACCATGTATCAGCTCCACTGCGTGCCACGCGTCACGAGGTGCGTGATTTCCGCCAGACTGTCTGGCGGAAAGTTCTCCTATTAATTATTTCTTAAAACTTATTACCCTCCGTACAATTTCTTCAAACTTCATTACTCTACAGTGAATTTTCTGTTATTGTATTGGCCGACCTCATCATATGACAGTGGTAAATGGTAAGTCTGATCACTAATTTTTTACCACTTGACATAATCCATTATATCAATGCATTTTTCTTATTTTTTGGATCAATTTTTTTTTAATATTTTTGAAAGAAAAAAATCTATTTTTTTATAATTACATGCCAAGTGAATTTTATATATTAAATAATTTATTTTACAATTTTTTGAATTTTTTTTATGTCAAATACTATATCAAATGTCAAGGAATTTGTGGCCGAACTGATCATTCACCGTTGCGAGTCCGGACAACACAATAATTTCTCTGCGTCGTGATCGATCGCGTCTCGTGCGCGTGGGGAGGATCTCGTGGGGGAGATGGGAAAGGAAAGTTAGTGCCATCGTTCAAAAGAGTAACCGATTGCTAGATGATGTGTCGTGACTCGAAAGAGGTCGGCAAAGTAACTGATTGCGAAGCTTTTTTTATTATTATTTTGGAGTCTTGCTCGGCTTGTTCATACTTTTTTCAAGTCGCGCTACAGTCGTTCAGAAGAAGATTCTAATTCAAGATATTTATAAGTTAAGTTCTACTAAAGATGTATGATAAGAGCATCTCCAATACTATTGTGAGTTTAAAAGAAATAATTGTCACATAGGAATGAAAAATTTTATTTCAAAAAATTTTCTTCAATGCAAATATAGAATAAGAGCATCTCCAACCCTATTGTCTTGTTTTGTGTTGTGATTCCTATGTGGCATGAGGCACAAGACAATATTTTTTCTATGTGACAAGATGATATTCATACAAGACAATGAGATAAAAAAGTGTTCTTCAATACAAAAGTATTGAGAAGACTATAAAATATATAGGGTTATTTACACTAACTATCCCTATGTTTTTGATTTATAACACGGGGTACCCCTGATTTAAACTATTTACACTAACTACCCCTCCCTTTAGAAAACGTAGGGGTAGTTAGTGTTATAATTTTTTTATTTTTCCTTAAAGTAGGGGTACCCCGTGTAATAAACCAAAAACATAGGGGTAGTTAGTGTAAATAGTTTAAAAATAGGGGTACCACGTGTTATAAATCAAAAACATAGGGGTAGTTAGTGTAAATAACCCAAATATATATATTTTTCAACTTCTAAGACAACTCATCCACTTTTTCATTTTTTTTATAAATATTTCTATTCATAATTGATGATATGGAGACAAAGTCATTGTGAAGTGCATTGTTTAGAGCATCTCCAACCCTATTGTGAGTTTGAAAAAAAATGGTTGCCACGTAGGAATGACAAGCAATTTTTTCAAAAGTACTTCTCCAATGCAAATGTGAAATAAATTGTGAAGTTGACAAGGCAAAGAGAATGTGAAGTTGATTGTCTAGATCTAGAAAATGCACTTCACAATGACTTTATGTCCACATCATCAATTATGAATAAAAATATATATAAAAAAAAAGTGAAAAAGTTGTCTTGAAAATTGAAAAAAAAAAAGTAATTTTATAGTCTTCTCAAACTTTTGTATTGGAGAACTGTCACCCTCACTTTTCCAAGATAGGGATAAAATGGTAATTTTTTATTTTAGAATATTTTTGGAAATTTTATTTCATGAATATTAATATTTAATGATTATAGGAGTCAGGTTCGAATTTCATCGCATTCCGACTTAATTCGGGACTCCGGAAAATTTCGACTTGAGTTGTGTTTAACACATTAATTAGCCATGGCCCACCAAATTTAACATTTAGGTTTAGGAGTTTGGACTAATTCCACATGAGTGTTTAGGCTTAAGTATGATTTTTATTTGGTCTTGTAAGTCCCTGATTTTTTCAAAAATTTTTAAACTAGTGTTAATTAATTATTAAATGTCATTATTGGTTTTAAAATAATTTAATATGATTTTAGGAATTTTCTAGAATTTTTAAATAAATTTTTATGAGTTTTAAATATACAAAAATAGCATTTTGCAAATTATTTAAATATTTTAATATCATTTTGTAAATTTTAGAATTGTTTTAATATGGTTATACAATTTATTAAATTGTTTTTATAGCATTTTGTAATTTACCATTTGTTTTGAATGCGGAATGCAAATTATCATTTGCATTTTAACCTGATTAGGACCTATTTGTAAATAACCTAAAACCTAAGGACCTAAGTGCTAAACTACCTACCCACCCCCGACGACTGCCCCGACTGCCCCGACGACCGCCACGCCGCCCTGCCCCCGCCATTCCCGGCTGCCCCGACCGCCTTAACTCCCCCTATAAAACCCCCATCGACCCCCAGACCTAAAACCCTAGATCTACACCCCACGACGACCACCACCGCCCCACTCTTTCCCAACTTCCTAGTCGGAACCCAAACTCCGGCGAAGCCCTGTCCCGACGCCTACACCCACCCTCACAGCAAACCACCACCACCATCACGTCCGCCTCGACGAGCCGCGTCCAGCGCCACCCAAGCGCCGCCGTCCCGACGCCCCCAGCCGTCGATCGCCTCCTCGACAGCAGCCCGACTTCGGACACATACGTGTCACACCCTCCTCCCTTCGATTGTGTCACGTGTACGCGGACACGGACTCGCCTGGTCCCGACGAACCTAATGGTAAGCTCGGACACGGCCAACTGGACTCGTGCGCATCGTGCACGCCCAGGACACAGGACTCGTGTGTACTCGTGTCCTAAACTGTCTGGACACAGAGACGCAACGAATGGACTTTTCGGGTTTAGACCCATTAAAAACCAGACTGAAATAAATTAATCAAACCCCCTTCCCTAACAGACCGGCCGGACTGGCCTACTGGCCAGCCCGCACAGTTTAGAAACCCCCCCTCTTCCAGAGACTCGGGTTCGAGCCCCCCTGTGCTGCTGTTGTTTCTTTTTCTTTTCCTTTTCTTTTTCTTTTTTTCTTTTTCTTTTGCTGTTTATATATATATATATATATATATATATATATATATATATGTATATATATATATATATATATATATATATATATATATATATATATATATATATATATATATATATTAGTATATATGTATATATACTGTTTTAACAGTATATATGTATATATGTATATATTTTATAGTTAGTAAATTATATTTATATATGTATATATGTATATATTTATCATGTGTGTATATATATTAATTTATACACTTATCAAATGTTTTCTATATATATATATATATATATTTGTATATAAACATTATATATATACTTTATAAATTAATTATTTTCCTTACATATATATATATATGTAACTTTTAATATATGGATGTATATATATCCTTGCTATAAATATCTATATATTTATGTATAAATATAAATATTGTAGATGTACTTTTATATATGTGTTTTACTTTACTTAGTGTAAATTATCTTTATAAATAAGTTGTCATACTTTTGTAACTACTATGTATAATTTTGCCTTATTAAAATAATAATATTTACTTTGCACTTTTATCAATTTGTATTTTTGTGTATTTAAATTACTGCAACCATTTGGTGTCCAAGCCTAGCATGGTATTTGGGCTCAAATGTGTTTTCACACATTCAAGACCTGTACAAGTCATATTGGACTTGATTCATGGCCTTGGGTCCTGTATTTGAACTTTGGTTCAAATTATATACATGGACAAAATACGCAGATAATTAATTATTGTGTGCAATGCTGTTTTTAATTTTCTAAAAATACTTAAAGTATTGCTAAAATTATGGAAAAATAGTTTTTAGATACTATGTTAAGTTAGCTAATTTAGTATAAATTTTGTAGTATTTAATTTACTGTTTTGCCCCTAATTTGGCATATAAAACCAAAACTTATTTTCTGTATACTTAGGAAAACTGATTTTTATAAAATATTTGTACTGGTTAATAAATTCCAGAAAAAATTATAATAAATTTCTATAATTAGCAAGGATTGTTTTGGTACTTTGTTTTATGTAAAACTAGGCTTTCTGTCTATCTCTAAAATTGTTAGAACACAATGATCTTTTGATTTATTTATTGATTAATTACGACTTGTATCTTTTTGTGTTATTTGGAGTTTTAGTCGTATTGAACCCCATCCCTCACTAGTGTAAAGACCCTAGAAAGTTAGTTAACATAGTGTGTCACCCCACATTGGTCTCCTATGCCAAGTCATCATTTTGGCTAGGTACCCAGTCACAAGTCGTGTCGCACCAATTAGTGTCCTAGTAATTTAGCTTAGTGTAAAACTAAGTTATTATATTTTACTTCTACAGTGACGAGCTACCAGACATCCATAGCATTGTTATCGCAGCTTGTTTTGTTTTGCTTTGCTAGAGGCAAGTACTTTCTACGAACTTTATATATTGTCACATAAAATGAACTGCAAACCCCACCATGTTAAATGCTGATCCTTGGGGTAGCAAGTTAGATCTCTACATATTGTACTTTCAGTTATTACCATGCTTAGAACAGTCTTGATGTATCTCTCACATGATTAGAATATGGGTTATGGGGAAACTGATAGTAGCATACGTGATCATACCCCCTCTTCAGTACCGAGCAAAGTTACATTTTATATGATACTGCACCGTAGGCCTTACTCTCCAAGCTGTATTTGTACGTGTGTACATATATCGCCTTTACACTTGTACGTATGTACATTTTATTTACATTGTGCCTCGGTACATTGTACACCTATTGACCGATCACGTACCTGCTACAGTTTTAAACATTACATATACATCTGTCTCTATGACATATGTGTCCTTGCCATGATAGACTGTGTGATACCATGCTTTCCAGTTATTCCTCTCATGTTCATTTCCATGTTTCATATGCTAGTTTGCCAGATTTAGTACTTGCTCCCGTCCTGACAGGATAACGTTGTAGGTATACTTACTGAGGAGGAGTTGCTCTGTGATTCGTATTATAGAGTTACTGCCGAGGACCCGACTCTGCTTTACGAGGATGTTCCTGCGGGGAGACTCGTCTAGTTTGCTTAGCTGCTTGGGATACTTAGTGTAGTCATGTATTAGACTATACCATTTTGTAACTGGACATGTATCCAGTTTTACATTTCAGTTTACTTGTACTTGGATATTTTACTATATACGACGACTTTTGTGTTTGGAGCATTTATGATTCTTCTTCACTTATAGAACTGTTAGCACATTTAGTCTTGTCTTGTTATCTCTAGAACAGCTTACTGCGCTTTATCTTAAGCGTAGGCTAGACATGGCTCGGCCCGGCCCAACAATTTGGGTAACGGATCGTGACATGTTTTTTTGGCGGCCCATGCAAGGTCCTGACTAAACTGTTTGGTTACGTTATTGTACCAAGCATGCCTGCAATTAGGAACTTAAGGTAATTAGACAACATTAGGAAAGACGCTTAGAACACCTAGAGGAATGCTAGGATTGCAACATAGGAAATGCATCACATATTTGCTATTATAATTAGATTTTCTTGCCTATGATTGCTTACTTTAAAACAAAGTCCTTATAAGTCTTTATCTAGATGGTGCTTACTCGTTCATCCCAGCATATTACCCCCGAGAATGGGGCACTCCCTATCCAGTCAGGACCAGTCGACTGACACACCTCCACCTACCACATTTCCCACTCCACAGATCACAGACCCAGATACCTCCACACCTCCCACATCCCAGTCCCAGCAGGCCCCGATACTTCCACCCCCTATCACTATACCCCTAGTACGAGTAGCTTGGAACCGTTTGTTGACGAGTATGCGCAGAGTTTAGTCGCCTGAGCCGTTTCGCTCCTAGTCTGGTTGCTGATCCAGAGGAGATGACCCGTAGGTTTTGCCATGGTCTAGTTCCAGACATTGGCATCCTTATAGTGGCAAACGGTACGACTGACTACTACCAGAGCCTAGAGTTAGCCCGGAGCATTGAGGAGCTTTCTGTCTAGCAAGAGGCCAGCTCCTGTACATCATGAGGGACCGTCCAAGCGTCAGGCTTTCCAGCAGAAAGCGCCGACGCCACCCCCAGCAGACTTATCGTCCCCACACCCCATCATCAGACTCCGCCAGTTAGAATCCCGGGACCCGACAGCAGCCGAAGGGAGCTTTTTGTGTATACTGTAAGAGGCCAGGCCACGACTCTCTTGTTGTAGGAAGAGGTTGGGTCAGTGTTTGGCTTGTGGGTCTCCCACCCATCAGCTTCGAGAGTGTCCAGTAGCGAAGTCTAGAGGGCCGCTTCCGACTCAGCAGCAGAAGGGAGCCATGTGTTTTCTGCGGAAGACCCGGTCATGACTTTGCCGTCTGCAGGAAGAGGTTGAAGCAGTGCTTAGTTTGTGGATATGTCATCCATCAGATTCGGGACTGCCCAGTAGCCAAGGGAACCACCGTTCCCGCTTGATACCTTAGAGGTTAGTTTTGATTGCAGCCTTAGTCTTTGTTGCCTTGCTTGCTACGTTAGAATATGTAGAGTCTTCAATCCTTGTGAATTTCGAGGACGAAATGTTTTTAAGGAGGGAAGACTTGTAAGCCCCTGATTTTTTCAAAAATTTTTAAACTAGTGTTAATTAATTATTAAATGTCTTATTGGTTTTAAAATAATTTAATATTTTTTAGAAATTTTCTAGAATTTTTAAATAAATTTTAATGAGTTTTAAATATACAAAATACATTTTGCAAATTATTTAAATATTTTAATATCATTTTGTAAATTTTAGAATTGTTTTAATATGGTTATGCATTATTAAATTGTTTTTATAGCATTTTGTAATTTACCATTTGTTTTGAATGCGGAATGCAAATTATCATTGCATTTTAACCGATTAGGACCTATTTGTAAATAACCTAAAACCTAAGGACTAAGTGCTAAAACACCTACCCACCCCCGACGACTGCCCGACTGCCCCGACGACCGCCACGCCGCCTGCCCCCGCCATTCCGGCTGCCGACCGCCTTACTCCCCTATAAAACCCCCATCGACCCCCAGACCTAAAACCCTAGATCTACACCCACGACGACCACCACCGCCCCACTCTCCCCAACTTCCTAGTCGGAACCCAAAACTCCGGCGAATCCCGGTCCGACTCTACACCCACCCTCACAGCAAACCACCACCACCATCACCGCCGACGAGCCGCGTCC
>JANAVB010023196.1:10000-15000 GCA_029216955.1 Iris pallida
CAACGAATCTCGGACTCAGCTTTCCTTTCGCGCCGAACCGACTAACTCCCCGCATGGGCGACACCTTGAGGAATACGTGATCGCCTACTTGAAACTCGAGTGGTCGACGATGAATGTCCGCATAGCTTTTCTGGCGACTCTGTGCGGTCTTTAATCTTTCCCGAATGAGCTTGACCTTTTCCACAGTCTGTTCTACCAGCTCCGGGCCGAGTATCTGCCGTTCCCCGACTTCATCCCAGCAAATAGGAGATCTGCACTTCCGGCCGTACAAGGCTTCATACGGCGCCATTTGGATGCTGGATTGGTAGCTATTGTTGTATGCAAATTCCGCCAGCGGTAGGTGGACGTCCCAGCTTGATTTGAAGTCGATAGCGCAGAGCCGTAGCATGTCTTCAAGAATCTGGTTGACGCGCTCCGTTTGGCCGTCGGTCTGAGGATGGTAAGCTGAGCTGAACTGCAACTTGGTTCCCAGCGCCGACTGAAGGCTACTCCAGAATCGCGACATGAACCGTGAATCCCGATCAGAGACGATGGATACTGGAACTCCGTGCAGCCGTACTATCTCGTCAAGATAAATCTGCGCCAGGCGATCAACGCTCCAAGTAACTTTGATGGCGATAAAGTGCGCTGACTTGGTTAATCGATCGACGATGACCCAGATGGCGTCGTTCCCCCGTGGTGTCTTCGGCAGGCCAACAATAAAATCCATAGTGACATGATTCCACTTCCACTCGGGAATAGCGAGGTTCTGCATCTCCCCGCCCGGTCGCTGATGCTCAGCTTTCACCTGCTGACAGGCCATGCATTGCGACACGAAGAGCGCCACATCTCTCTTCATCCCGTGCCACCAAAAGGTCGTGCGGAGGTCCTTATACATCTTGGTACTGCCTGGATGCAAAGTGTATTTCGCATAGTGCGCCTCCGCCAGGATCTCCTTTCTGAGTTCTGAATCGTCTGGAACGCATAGCCTACCCTTCAACCGAAGTACGCCGGTTTCGTCTTCCGCAAAGTCGGTCGTCCTGCCTGTCGAAATTAGCTCTCGCACTTTCTTCAGGTATGAATCGTCCGCCTGAGCGGTCTTGATCTTATTCAGCAAGCTCGGCTCTAACTGCAACTTTGCCAACTGCACGTTCCGGAATCTGACTCGGAGCTCGATGCCCATCTCTTCTAGGTCGCGTAGCAGTCGAGGGTCGATGGATAACGAGGCAAGGTACTTCCGACTCAAAGCGTCCGCCACAACATTTCCCTTTCCCGGCGTGTAGTCGATAGTCAAGTCGTAATCCTTGATTAGTTCCAGCCAACGCCTTTGCCGCAAGTTCAGCTCCTTCTGCGTGAATAGATACTTGAGGCTCTTGTGATCGGTATAGATCGTGCACGCCACACCATAGAGATAGTGGCGCCACAATTTCAACGCAAACACAATCGCCGCTAACTCCAGGTCGTGCGTGGGATAATTTTTCTCGTGCGGCTTTAGCTGTCGGGACGCAAAAGATATCACCTTGTTCCGCTGCATCAGCACGCACCCCAAGCCCTGACCGGACGCGTCGCTAAATATCTGGAAACCCTCAGTCCCTTCTGGAAGTGCGAGTATCGGGGCCGAGACGAGCCTCTGCTTCAACTCTTGGAACGCAGCTTCACAGTCGTCTGACCATTCAAAGGCGACTCCTTTCTGGGTGAGGCGAGTCAGAGGCGATGCGATCTTCGCGAAGTCTTTCACGAAGCGTCGGTAGTATCCAGCTAGGCCAAGGAAACTTCGAATCTCGCCGACGGACGCTGGCCGCTTCCAATCGACAACGGCTTCAACTTTCTTTGGGTCGACTGCAATGCCTTCAGCAGAAATGATGTGTCCGAGGAATGCGACGCTGCTAAGCCAGAATTCACATTTGCTTCGCTTCGCGTATAGTTGATTTTCTCGAAGGGTCTGAAGCACGGTCCGCAGATGCTCAGTATGCTGCTGCTTATTCTTCGAGTAGACGAGTATATCGTCGATAAAGACCACTACGAACTTGTCGAGGAAGGGTCGGAACACCCGATTCATTAAATCCATGAAGGCAGCAGGGGCGTTCGTTAGGCCGAACGGCATTACCAGGAACTCGTAATGGCCGTATCGAGTGCGGAAGGCAGACTTCGGCACATCGTCCGGCTTGATCTTGAGTTGATGATAACCCGAACGCAGATCAATTTTAGAGAACACCGTGGCTCCTTGGAGCTGATCGAACAGATCATCTATGCGGGGCAGGGGATACTTGTTCCGGACGGTGGCTTTATTCAGCTCGCGGTAGTCGATACAAAGACGCATAGAGCCGTCCTTCTTCTTGACAAATAGTACGGGCGCTCCCCACGGCGAGACGCTGGGTCGGATGAATCCCTTGTCGAGCAATTCCTGTAACTGCACCTTGAGTTCTTTAAGCTCTGCAGGGGCCATTCTGTACGGGGTCTTCGAGATCGGTCGAGTGTCGGGGAAGGTATCGATAGTGAACTCAATCTCTCGATCGGGCGGCATGCCGGGCAACTCGTCCGGGAACACATCGGGGAATTCTGCCACAACGTCGGTCTGACCCGCGTTTGCACTATCCTGTCGCATGTCTCGAACGGAAGCCAGATAGCCTTCGCACCCGGAATGCAGCATCCGTCGAGCAGATATCGCAGAGATCACCATGCAGGTCGGCGACGCCTCACCACACGAGTAGCAGAATTCAGGCACCCCCGGTATGCGGAAAGTGACTTTCTTCTCAGCGCAGTCTATGGTTGCGTTGCACGGACCGAGCCAATCCATCCCCAGAATGATATCGTAGTCCTTTATATTTAGAACTATCGCATCGAGACTGACCTTTTGACCACCTATACAAATGATTCCATCTCCACAGACTAAACTCGCAGCTAGTGGCATGCCCGACGGGATGTTAACAGTAAGCTCGAGACCGAGCGGTGTCAGGGGAAAATTGTGCTCGGCGGCAAAGTCCGCCGATATGAAACTATGCGTGGCACCTGAATCAAACAATACACGAGCAGGTTTATTATTGAATTGCAGTATACCTGTCACGACTGTGTCAGATGCATAGACTTCGTCTCGGGTCATGGCGTAGACACGGCCCTGAGCATTAGGGCGACGGTCTTGGCTATTCTGGGGTGCGGTCGGTGGAGCCCGAGGTGCTTGGCCTCGGTTCTTCTTCGGGCAGTCACGTACGGTATGGTCGGCTCGGCCGCACCCGAGGCACGTACCGTTCTTCAGTCGGCACTCGCTGATCAAGTGTCCCTCCTTGGCGCAGAAAGTGCAGACCACTCGATCCTTCGTCTGGTTGCCGCTTCCGTTGCCACGATTTTGACGCTTGTGTGCGTTGTTGCCTCCCGCATTACTATGGCGTTTGTTATTAAAGTGAACAGCGCCGGTAGTAGTAGGAGGATACTCGGACTCCAGACGGATGGCGTGGTTGAGTGCCTCGCCCATGGTTTTGTATTCGGCCACCGAAACATGCGCACGGATGGTTGATCGCAGGCCCACTTCGAATCGTCGAGCTCGGCTGGCGGTGGTAGGTAGGAAGTCCCCAGCAAATTTGGCCAGTTTGTTGAATTTGGCCGCATATTGTCGCACCGTCATGTTGCCCTGCTTTAACTGCATGAACTCATCTTCTTTCTCCTGTCGCACGGCTGCGGAAAGATATTCAGTCTCGAACGCCTTTTTGAATGTCGCCCATGAGATCGCCGCCGTCTCGTCTTCACGTCGAATTGCCCGCTTCTGCACAGCCCACCAATCGTGCGCGTTCATTCGCAGTAGAAGTTGAGCACACGCGACTTTCTTTGAGTCCTCGACACCCAGAAGCTCGAACTTATCTTCCAGCTCCTCCAGCCAGTCGATCGCCACCGCGGGATCTTCTGTGCCGTTGAAGGAAGTGCGGCAGCTTTTGGTGAATTTTGACACGTCGAAGTTAGAACTTCTCGGTGCTGCAGGTGAAAGCACGGGCGCCTCTGGTTCAGCTTCGTTGGAACGAACCGCAGGCTGGGTCACGGCAGGTGTCATCGTTGAGTTGTTGTTGTTGCCGACGACCGACTGTACGATCTGCTGGAGGGTATTCAGCTGCTGCTGCTGCAGCTTGAATTGAGCCTCGAACCGATTTTCAAATTGAGCCTGACGAGCCTCCGCTTGCTGACGATGGAGCTCGTTTTGACGTTGCTGCATTTCAAGCATTTGCAGCATACGTTGCATCGGGTCGCCGGAAGATCCGGCTACAGTAGGCGTCATTCCCGTTGGGTTAACGGAATGCTCGGGCCTAGAAGCACTCGAGCCGCTCGAAGCGCTCGTCTCGTCTTCCGCCTGAGCTCCCGTAACTGCAGGGAAAAAGGAAGGCAACTCTCGTTAGTTTCAGAAAATGTCCTGGGTTCAGCGTATGGAACAACTCTTCTCATCGACACGAGGTCAACGGTCGGAGACTAGAATTCGACACGAGAGGCCAAGGACGTAAAGCCGTGCTCTGATACCATTATGTCACGCCCCGATTCCGTCGAATCGATAGTCGTCCCCCGGGCGTGATGCCGTGCGAACCTAATTTGCGATCGCACAAGGCCAAGTCATAAGGTAATCCGAGACACGAGATCTAAGAGAGTACGCAGACAAATTGATGCACACAATAAGTAAAGGAAACTTCGAATCTTTATTGATAATGAACATCTTTTTACAGACTCCGACACAAGACTCATTGCCGCGCGGGCTACAACATGACTCGATTACAAAAGAGTGCCGATGAGATAGCCGTTCCATACATTGCACACATCCCTCAATATACACAAGTACTCCATTGACCTGGATGGGAGGGACGCTGAGTCATTTTCCTTGGACTGTCGAGAGCCTTCAAAATGTGGAGTCGATGAGAGATAGTCTTCGACGCACGGCCGAAGCTTCAAAAGTCACGAACGTCGCCTTGCTAGTTGGCGCGTCCTTCCTGGTTCGCGGGACCTGCAAAGAGCGAGGATCAGCACGATACACATGTACTGGCGAATGGCTA
>JANAVB010023197.1:0-15000 GCA_029216955.1 Iris pallida
ATTTCTTTCGGATTTATTATCGCTTGAGATGGTAGCTTCCCTGAACTTCGTGCCTCCACTTATTAATTGCTGTAGCCATGTGGCTCATTTGATTGTCCAAGCTTTGAATACTGGCCCTTGTCTCCTGTTGAAATTGTAATTATTAGTGGCAAAGACTTAACCAATATCTTCTAAAGACTACCAGAGTTAGAAGTTTGGCCCGATTGTTTTTCATGGGGATATGGTTGCTTGTATTGTGTGTAACTTGGCCGATTTTTGATTGACGGAATGATTGATTGTGGATTTCCATAGTTGAAATTAGATGATCTCTCCATCCTGGATTGTATGTGTTTGAGTAGGGATCATACTTCCTTTGTGTTGTCCAGAAAACTACCTACCACATTCACTTGCTCATTGGGCTCCCCTCTTGAAGAGTTGGCACATGTCAGTTGGATGCCCCGTTATTGAACATATCCCACAAGCCTTCGCCGTTTGTATGTTACCTACAGCCATTGACGAACAAGAGAAGTTAAACTAGCAATTTGTTGTTCTAGGGAAGAAATATTTACCCTCGTTGGCGTGTTTAGATGGAAGATCTAGCCTAGTGCCAAATTGTTGAGAATTTGCCGCCATATTTGCAATTAAATTTCTTGCGGCCTCAGGAGTTTTATCTACCAAAGCTCCTCCACTAGCAGCATCTATCATGCTTCTATCATTTGATAGAAGGCCTTCATAGAAGTATTGAATAAGTAGTTGCTCACTAATTTGATGATGGGGACAACTTGCACATAATTTTTTGAAACGTTCCCAGTACTCGTGGAGAGATTCTGTATTGTGTTGCCTTACCCCACAAATTTCTTTTCGGATATTGGCCGCCCTTGAAGCTGGAAAGTACTTTTCTAGGAACAATCTTTTCATCTCATTCCATGTGACAATACTTCCGGAGGGTAGGTAGTAGAGCCAATCCTTAGCCGCATCCTTTAATGAAAATGGAAAGGCTCTTAATTTAATTTGCTCTTCAGTCACCCCCGTTGGCTTCATACTTGTGCAAACCACATGAAGCTCCTTTAGATGCTTGTGAGGGTCTTCACCTGCAAGACCATGAAAAGTTGGCAATAAATGTATAAGTCCAGATTTTAATTCAAAAGTAGTCGTAGCATCTAAAGTAGGAAACGTTATGCATAAAGGGTGTTGATTCAAATCTGGGGCAGCGAGTTCTTTCAAAGTTCTATTTGCAGCCATGACTCCTTCAGGATTAGAGTTGCAAGAGAATACGAAATCCGGAGCGAGGTTGTTCTCGTTTGATTCTCTTTGAGTTTCCTTCCTTAACCTGCGCAAAGTTCTTTCTATTTCTGGATCGGTCTGAAAATCACCTTGATTAGAAGATCGAGTCACAACCATAAACAATAAAGAACAATATGAAAAGTAATTCAAAAAAAAAATGAGAATGATAACTAATGATTTTTTTTTTGTAAATGAATAAAAATATAATTAATTATAAAAAAATAAAGATCACAAAAAGCACAAAAATTAACTAAGATTACTCCCCGGCAACGGCGCCAAAATTTGGTGTGCTGTCGTATGCACCCAAAAATAAAACCTTACTCTTAAAATTATATGTAGTAGAGAGAGTAAGGATCGATCCCACGGAGAGTAATTAGTATAAATTTTATGCTACGTGAACAAGGATTGGGGGAGAGAGTTTTGAAAAGAAAATTTAAGAAGAGATAAAGCAATTAAAGTATTAAAATCAATCAAGGAACAAATATTGATCTCAGTGAACATTCACCATTGGAAATCATAAAATTGATCATTGATGTAAGCATAAATTAAATCATACTTTGAACATTTACCGTTGGAAGTATCTTCCTATCTCTCTTAGGCTTAGTTAATCAGATACAAGCGACCTAATTAACTTTACTTACTAAATAATCTAAGACAAGCGCTATAGATTCAATCTAGCAAGTTCTTAAAGAACAAAGAGATCGATAAAGCAAAATAATACAAGCACAAGCGGTTGCATTTAATTTTGTCAAACGTTTTTCTCCTAAGATCTAACAAAACAAAGCAGTTTTATTAAAGCTTGGTTGCTTCACAAATTAGAAACATCAAACTATTACGGATTTGATATCTAATTTAGCGGTAGATCGAAATGAATAATAAACTAGTAGGCCTCCTAGTAATTAAACAAAACAATCATAAAAGTTGGCACAGAAAAACATTCAATATTCAAAGTATAACTCAAATATATAAAGCAATTTAGATCTCACAAGTTTACTGATTCCAAGGCTTCCGTACACTTCGACCAACAAGACTTCTAGCCGCACATGTTCTTCAAAACTTGAAAAGAAAAGTTGGAGAAAGAGAAGAAGAGTTGTGTTGTGTTGTGTGTTTCTTCTCATAATTTCTACCCCCTTTTATACACCATAAATTTGTTGTGTCAAGGCCACAATATCTCCCCACATATCCTCTAAAAGTTACAACTTCTCAAACCAAATAGAATAAGTCCTAAAATAAGTAGGAACATGGTTATTTTGGTTCCTATTTTTGTTCACAGCATCTTTGACCCAACTTCAAGTCTGTTTTCGTCCATGATGCAGCCAGAATCTCGAAAATCACAAAATATGAAAGTTGTAGCCCTCTGTCTTAGCTTTCCGAATCATTTTGAAGGACCTCAATTGCTGTTCGGATGAGGAAGTTATGCTCATTTTGGGTGAAAGATGTCAAAACTGTCCAGAATTACATTTTAGCTCCATTTTGCACATAGTGTCTCCAATTGCATCCTAAAGCAAAATATAAATATAATCAGTACCTTTAGTCATAAAATGAGCATAAAATGGTGAACACTAAGGGATAAAAATATAACATTTTACGTTCTCATCAATGCTCGAGACCAAAATCCTAAACAAAACCTAAGCTAGCATGGAAACTGATTCTAACACATAATATGCATAATAGTTAGGAACTATTTAACAATTAAAAACATTATTTAAAGCATTTAAAACAGTTTACACAGGAACACATATGTGAACACTGGAAACACACAGTGCACGACACGTGCACAAACGATTTCCTTCCTCGACACGACACGGGTACACATGGGGCTTGACACACGGGGTGTCAGTCATGGCCCCATGCCACGTGTCAAGTCTTGTGTCAATACAATACATGTCGTGTCCGCTACAGGTCCCGAGTAGCAGGGGATCCCTGTAGCGTGCGCGCGCGGGTGTGCGGCGCGTGTCCAAGCCACGAATCCGACATAAACCGACACCATAAATACCACAGAAGATCAGGAACCAATAATCAATGATAAAACTAAATTTCCTATTTAAAAACATTGCACAAACAAGATCGAAATGCCCTTTGGGGCATTTCGTCAAACACTCAACCCTAGCTCTGATACGTGTCCAGAACGGACACGAAACCTAGGATACCCGACACGAAACCTATACTGATACTTGGGGGACTCCTAGGACTCCCTAATGAAGACAAATCGAAATTTCATGGAGTGTAGAGAAAGTTACCTAAGCTTGAACTTCTCAAGAAAACCCCTCTTTCAATGGCTCTCCTCTTGATGTCCCAATCCACCAAAATCACCTCAAACTGAAATGGAACATTTATGACAGCAAGAATGGGTAGATTAGGACCTAAAGGAAAAGATTTGAATGGAAAAGGAAGAGGAATGGAATTCTAGGAATTTATTCAATAGGAACAAACCTTGTTTTTCTAACTTGAGCTTTCCTAAGAAAGAGGCAACCCTAGATTTTAGGAGAGTATAAATATGGTAGTGATCCCAATGCAATAGGTGGCCGGCCATCACTTCCTAGGGATTTGGGTTTGGTTAATTTTTGGGCTTTGGGCCAAGTTACATAGGCTATGGTTTGATTTGATTAATAAGGACTCTAAATCATAAGCCATGACTTATGACTTTCTAATTTCTATTACTAATTAGGTTCTAATGACCAAACCAAAGATTAGGCTAGGTTAGACTAGAGTCATATATCCTAACCAAACTCATACTAACTAGGGTTAGCTCCTAGGTTGGTCTACAAGGGTCCAAACTAGCCAAGATCAATCTAGTCCAAACAATTCCAAAATAAATCCTAAAAATTCCCAAAAATTCTAATAAATTCTAATAAATTTAAATTACCCCAAAAATGACAGAAATACCCTCACACTAGAAATGTGGTAGTGACAGGAGAACATTGTTGGACCGCTTGACCGCGCCCTCCCTCTACCGCGGCATGCGCGCTGGCTGAGCCTCCTCCATCGTGACCCTGTGCTCCATTCGACCTCAGCCCGTGCCTGAAGCCCCACGGTGAGCGCCGTTGTCCTCTTCTCCTTTGTGTCTTCTTCTTCCTTTTCTTATTCTTCGTTCTCTTAATCTTATTCCCGTTCTTCTTTTTCTTCTTCTTCTCCTCTATATTCTCTTCCTTTTCTAGGGTTTGTTTTAAATGGCTGAGTAGAAGTAAGGAATAGAGAGAGAGAGAGAGAGAGTATAACTACCATTCCCGAAAACTATTATTTTTTAAAATTATTTTTTGGCTATTTTATTATTTATTATTAGGAATGGCATTGTAGTAATTTCTGGATTACAAGTTGGCTGATTAGGAACCCATGAAGAGGGAGTGGCAATTCTATAATTATTTAGAAGTGGAGTGGTTTATTGATATTGGAGAGTGGAGTGACATTCTTGTAAATACCATTATAGGATATTTAGTTTTGGTAATTTCCTATTAGCTTTAGCCCTAATGAATAGGTGAGAACTTTCTAGAGTTAATTAGTTAAGACGTGTGCTCTTAATTTGTTACCATGTGCCCTTTAGTTAGTTATAACTAACTAATTTACTAACTAACTTGCTTGGAGCCCAATTCTTCTTCTCCTATAAATACCTATCATTAGTACTAATTATTCCCAAATTAGTTAGCCAAACCCTAACCCATCTTCTTCGTGTCTAGCCGTGTCGACGTGTCCACATCTATTTCATTAGTTCCCTACACTAATATAATTATATATCCAATTTCCTGTGTCCAACATTCAGGACACTCCACCTTTCTCGTGTCCAGCACAGATCTGGACATATTACAAACCCTCACCCAAAATTCCTATCCTGTGTCCTGAATCATAGGACATGTTACAAAGACCCCGACACATCAAACAGCTCCCAAACCTAAAAATTCCTATAGTGTCCTGTGTCCCGACACAAATACGTCATCAAACCCTAACTCTAAATTTTTGGAGACCGCCATCGCGTGTCCGGCTGAACCATCAACGGAGTAGGCGATCACCTCTCCCTCGTCTTCGCCTCTGGTCGATCTTGTCAGAATGCCGTCTCTCGCCGCCACCCGTCGGAGTTACAGATCCGCAGCTGCGCCACGTGGTCCTCGACTCGCTGGCCGAATTTTCCATCAAGAACTGCCACAAAGACCACCGTTGCTCTGCCAAAACTGCCACTCGAGCCTCCATCTGGGCGCCAAGATCCGTCGCATCTGGCCGCTACCTGGCCAGATATGAGCCGATGCCGCTGGAGTCCTCACATGGACTCGTTGTTGCTGGTTCCCTCGCGCCGTCGTGTCGTATCGAGCCGCTGAATGATCAGATCTGGATGTTCACTTTCGGTGAGTCCCTACCGTCAGATCGAGCCTCACCGCTGAACGGAGACACCGGAGCCGCACCCCATCGCCATCTGCCTCCTCTATTCTGCCATCACTCGCTGACGACCCGTGTCTGGCCGGAGAAACTCCTTGACACCACCACAGGGGTTGTGCACTGCCAAGATCTGCTACCAGTCGCCAAGACGAGTCCCTGTGCCGCATCCAATCGCGTCACCGCCGCCACATTTGCAAGGTAAGGTCCTCTTTTCTTTTTCTTGGTCTTCTTCTTCTTCATGTTTTCTTCATTAGGGTTTGGGAGTTAGAGAAGTGGCTGAGTGAAGAGAGGGAGATGAAGGAAGAAGCTAGGGTTAAGGCTGGCACAACCTAGTGTGTTGGGAGTGAAATGAAGGAGAGAGAGAGATGAACTTTAGGTTAGGGTTTTAGATATTAGAAGCGGGTCGAGTTGGCAGCCCAATTAGAGTGGGCTGTTCGCTAAGAAAAGAAAAAAGAAAAAGAAAAAGAAAAAAAAAAGAAAAAGAAAAAGAAAAAGAAAAAGAAAGAAACAACAAATGAAGCAGCTGGGCCGGGTCAGCATGCAAGGCCGGACTGGGCCAATAAAAAGAAATAGAAAGAATAAAAAAAAAAGGAATGGGCTGGGTTAGTTGTTTGGGCTGATATTGGGCTGGATATTATTAGTAGTGTTATATTATTATTGTTATTGTTAATATTATTATGACTATTATTATGGTTATTGTCGATGTATTTATACTTTTAGTAAATATTTTCCTTAAATGTTTTCCTATAAAAGTTTTGCTTATATATATATATATATATATATATATATATATATATATATATGACCCTAGGTCCCGTCCCCTTTCTCCCCGCCTGGTGCTCCCGTTGCTGCTCAGCTCGGCCCCATGGCCAGGCAGGCCCCCCCTCTCGAGGGGATGCGCCCCTGTGCTCCCCTTGCTCCTCTTCCTCCGATTCCCTCCTCCTCTTCGCTCGACGTTCCTCCTCCCCCTGTCTCCTTTGTTTAGGCCGTGGTGGGAGGACGCCCTGTTTGTTCCTCGACCATCCCTGATCGACCGCAGGAAACTTTTAGGGGGGAGCCGTCGGCCTCTTTCTCGGTGGTGGAAGAGCAGATCCTCTCCGGCCCCCTCGCTATGGCCCTTTTGGGAAAATTCTCCCTCAAGCGACCGTCCATCGAAGGCATCCGCCACGCCTTCTCCTTGCTAGGTCTCGCTGGGCCTTGTCGTCTGGGGGCGGTGGACCACAAACACGCCCTTATCGTTCCCAAGCTGGAATCGGATTTCTTCCGGCTGCGGTCGCGATTTTCTTGGAGCATTGCTAAATCCCCAATGCGTATATTCCGGTGGTCGATCAATTTCGACCCTTCGGAAGAGTCGCCGCTTGCACCAGTCTGGGTGAACTACCTTAATTTGCGCCATCAACTTTTCGATAAAGCTGCTCTGTTCAGAATTTCCAAAGTATTCGGCGTCCCTCTGAAGATTGACAAAGCTACAACTGATTTATCTCGTCCCAGCGTGGCTTGAGTTTTCGTGGAAATGGATATGAGCCTCCCTCTACCGGCACGGGTGCGATTAACCTCCTAGGGAAGCATAGCTATTGGCAGGCTTGCGTTTTGAAGATCCCCCTCATTTCTGCAAGGTATGTAGGAATCTGGGCCACCAAGAAGCTGCTTGTAAATTAAAATCTATGAATGGGGTAGACAAAGGCAAGCGGACACAGGGGGAGCCCGACCCTGTGTTCTTGGACCAGAGGATCATCCCAAGCCCGTTCGTAGTGCTAGAAGCGGCCGGGAAAACCATCAACCTAACCCCAGCAGGAAAGGTCTTGGAGGCGGCACCAACATCTGAAGTTCACATATCCGAAAATGATACTGACATCCAATTCCCTACTTCCATATCCGAAAAGGAAATATACATCCAAATCTTATCCTCCATATCTGCCATTCAAAACTCATACTCCACTTTTGAAGAGTGCCAAGCTCACACTTTGGCCATTCAATATTTTGTTGTTAATGTTGCTGCCAAGGAGATAATCCCCCCTTAGCCAACCCCCCCCTCCTGATATCGAGGACTCAACATACGACATTACCCAACCCCCAGAGGCCTCAAGATACTGATATGGTGGATCAAAAGTCGACGGCCGCTGACCAAACCAGGGCGCATCAGATGATAGCCGAGGGAGATGAGAAGCGGATACAGGAGATAGCCAAATCTGGGGGCTCAAGCACCCCTAATCAGCAGTCCGCAATTACCAGCAACATCAATGATCAAGACAAGATAGTGGTTGATAGCATAGAAGCAGCTAGGACCCATGGACAGGATGACAAGGTTAGCACAAGCAGTGGCCAGTGTGGAGACGGACAATGGGAGGTGAGGGATTAGATACAAGGCAAAAAGCCTAGCATAAGCCAGCAGGCCAAGAAGGATCTAGGCAAGAACAAGCAACAAAAACATGCCCCGGAACGCGCCATGAGCACTAGGTTGACCCTCAAGACCAACACTAACTCCCCCTCCTCCCTTAATGTTTAGAATTCTGTTATGGAATCTAAGGGGGATTGCAAATATTTGTACGATTCGGAGAATCAAAAGCTTGTGTAGAAGCCATAAAATTGACATCATTAGCGTTATCGAACCTAAGGTTCCTTATGCGCAACGAAATAAATTCCAAATTATGCTGGGATTCCCCCATGCCATAGACAACAGAAAAGGGATTTGGGTTTTGGCGAAGTCATCGATCACGGTGGTCGACTCTTTCGATCAGGCACTCTCCTTCTCTTTCCAGTTTCCTGGCAGCCAGACGAGATTTTTGATTACTGTGGTGCACGGCCGCAATGACATCACGGGAAGAGGTCTGCTCTGAGATCACCTGCTCCTTCTTAACACGATGATGGTCAGGCCGTGGGCGATCAGAGGAGACTTCAATGCCATTGCTACCTTTGAAGAAAAATAAGGGGGTCACCCTCTGAACTCGATTTCGATCAGGGAGTTCTCAGAATTCATCTCCTCGGCGGCTCTTTCTACCCTTTCATCTTCGGGCTGCATCTTTACGTGGTAAAACAACAGGGATGGCGCCAATCGCCAATACTCCAGGCTTGACAGACTATTGGTGAACCATCATTGGCTCTGTAACACTTTTTTGTCGGCAGTGAAACACCTCAATCGGCTGGAATTCGATCACGCTCCCCTCCTAACATCCACCTAGGTAATCAAACCGTCGACTAACAAACGATTTACTTTCTTAGCATTGTGGGTGCAGCACAAAGACTTTGCCGAGGTGGTGAAACAGGCCTGGGGGTCGGTGGATCACTTGGAACCCATGATCAGGGTTGACATTCGGCTTAAAGCCACCAGATTAGCCTTGTCTCGATGGAGTAGGACGGTGTTCGGGGACATTTTTGCGAAGGTCAACATTGCGGAACGGAATCTGGAATTGGCCGAAGAAAAATTTAGAAGGCACAACAACGAAGAGAATAGAATGGCAATGCACCGGTCGCAAGCGGAGTTGAAGAGAAGACTGGCGATCGAGGAAGATTTTTAGATGCAAAAGGTCTGCACCAGATGGGACTCGGAGGGGACAAGAACACCAAGTTCTTCCACGCCTGTGTTAACCATAAGAGGAAAAAGCTATTCATCAACCAGATCACTGGGGACGACAACAAAGTGATGACGAAACCTGAGGAGATCAAGGCGGAGGCTTTGGAATACTTCGGCAAGATCATGGCCAAGGAAAGAGTGGAGAAGAAAACTACCTTCCTCAACGTCATTCCAAACTTGATATCGAAGAAGGATAATGCGGGGTTGGAAGCGCTCCCTACCCAGGAGGAAATCCACAACACTATTAAAAGCATGGATGCGAATAGCGGAGTTGGTCCAGATGGCTTTACTAGGCTGTTTTTCGAATAATACTGGGATGTGATTGGGAAGGACATTAGAGAGGTCATTCGGTCTTTCTTCCTGGGAGCGCATCTCCCAAAGGCCTTCACCATACTACTTTGGTCCTGATACCGAAAGGCAACAACCCGACATCATTTACGGACTATCGTATGATCAGTGTATGTAACTACATCAATAAAATTTTCTCCGCTAACAGATTAAAGGATTTGCTCCCTAGGCTCATCTCTATGGAACAAGTGGGGTTCGTCAAAGGAAGGAAGATCCTGGATAAAATCATGCTTGCCCAGGAGATTATCGCGAACATTAGCCACCTTAACAGAGGTGGGAATATGGCTATCAAAGTTGATATAGAGAAGGCGTACGATCGTCTTGACTGGCAATTCCTTATCTGGGTCCTCAGAAGATTCGGATTCTTTGAAAGCTGGATCAATCTGGTGTGGAAGCTCATCAACAACTGCTGGTTCTCCGTGAATATTAACGGAGAGAATTACAGCTTTTTCAAGTCTTTCAGAGGGGTGCGATAAGGTGACCCTCTGTCTCCTGCCATTTTTGTGTTGGCGACCGAGGCACTTAGCAGAAATCTTATCAAGTTGGGACACTTGGGTAGCTACCAGAGGTTCTACACTCGTAGTGGTTGCCCCGTCGTCTCTAACCTAGCCTACGCAGACGACCTCCTTATATTCTCTTCGGGGGAGAAGACTACGATAGACAAGGTCAAGTTAGTTCTAAAAAACTATGAAAGATGCTTGGGCCAAGCCATCAATAGAAGAAAGACAACTCTATATGTCCATGTCCGAGCTCTCTAGCCTAGTGGTATTAGAGCGGATATCTGGAGGGACCGGTAAGGTTCGAGCCCCCCAATTAGTGTGTGAGTGGGATTTCAAAAAAAAAAAAAAAAAACTCTATATGTCCATTACTCCACCTTGGCCACCAAGAAAGCGAGCTTGCTGCCATTTCTGGCCTTCGGGTGGAGACCACCCCATTCACATACATGGGATGTCAATTGTCGGGGGGCGGCGGACGACGACCAGTTTCAACCCTATCATCAAGAAAATCAGTGCTCGGATCGACGGGTGGCATAACCGCATTCTCTCGTCGGTAGGGAAGCTCATCCTTATCAAGCATGTGCTACAATCGATGCCTCTGTACATGCTTGCAACATGCTCCCCCCTAAACATGTACTATCTTACATTGAAAGCCTATTTAGTAATTTTTTTGGGGCCAACAGGAGTCGGAGGCTACGAGACGATGGATCAGCTGGGATAACATATCTAGACCGACTGAGGAGGGCGGCATGTGTGCGAGGAAACTCGATGACGAGGTGAAGGTGTTCTCTATCAAACTTTGGTGGAAGCTTCGCTCGCAAAACTCCCTGTGGTGCTTATACATGAAGGCAAATACTTCAAAAGAGCGTCTCTGCTCCTCATGGCCGTGGGGCAGAAATGCTCGATCCCTTGGCTCCAGCTTCTCAATGGTCGTGACTTGGCGGAGAGGCGGATTGGCCTCCGCCTGGGCAATGGTGCCTCCGAGGTATCGGGCGTCCAGTGGGTTGGGCGCGACCGTCTTGTTGGTAGGCGTCAATCATTGATGATCAGGGAACTATAGAGGGATGGGTCGTGGGACCTGAGGATGTGTGTGAAGGAATTTGGGGAGGCAGCGGCGACCGCTATTAGGGTATCGGGTATGGTGATATCTGATAGCCCGGACTCCTTCGATTGGCGCCCGGGTCCGAACGGCCACTTCACGCTGGAATCGACGTGGCAGGTAGCTAGGATTGTGTGCTTTCGGGATGTAGCGGCGTATCAGGTTTGGAGCCCATGCATCACCCTAAAATGGTCGATATTAGTCTGGCGTGTCCTGCAGGATAAGCTCCCGACGGACGAGGCTATTAAACGTATTGGGTTCCATAATGTTTCCAAATGCTACTGCTGCATTGCTAGCACTGAGGAGTCGATCGGACATATCTTGTACCAAGGGGAGACAACAGTTAAAGTTTGGGCAGAGTTTGAAGGCCGGATGGCGATTCATCTTAGAAGTTCCCGGTTGATGGACAGGTTGTGCAGCTGGTGGAGCGGCCCCAATGCTCACCTTCGACAAGTGTTGATTGCCGTGATTATCTGGGTTTTATGGAAAAACAGGAACAAAGCTATATATGAGGAGAACAAAGCTATATTGAAGAGTCTATAGGCAGATGGGCAAAGCTCTGATCAAGTGCTCGCATCCGGACTCGGGCGAGATTTTGTTTTGGCAGCGGCCGTAGTCTTGGTCCGTTGGGGGCATTGTGCCCCCTGCTTCCGTCTCTTTTTGAGACCTTTTGGTTTTTTTTTTCTCTTTGTTTTCCTTCAGCGGCTCCATTTTCTTGGTGGCTGTTACTTTCCGTAGGTTGGGGTCTTGGTCGTTGGCTGACCTTGGTTTTGTACCTTGTGGTTGGGACAATGTTTTATAATATATGGAGCTTTTTGGAAAAAAAAAACACAAAAAAAAAAAAAAAAAAAAAAAAAAAAAAACAAATATATATATATATATTATATATATATATATATATATATATATATATATATATATATATATATATATATATTTTTATATTATATATATATATATATATATATATATATATATATATATATATATATATATAATATATATATTGCTAGTATTACATACATATATATATATATATATATATATATATATATATATATATATATATATGTATGTATGTATGTAATACTAGCAATATATATATATTGCTAGTATTACATACATATATATATATATATATATATATATATATATATATATATATATATATATAGTATTATGTACTAGTACTGATATAATATTTGCTATATAGTTTACTAAATATTATTTTCCATATTAAGATATATTGTCACTAGCATTTATATATAACTATTTTGCTAGAATTATTATTGTATTATATATATATATATGTATGTAATACTAGCAATATATATATATATATATATATATATATATATATATATATATATATAGATATATATATATATATATGTATGTAATACTAGCAATATATATATATATATATATATATATATATATATATATATATATATATATATATATATATATGTAATACTAGCAATATATATATATATACATATATATATATATGTAATACTAGCAATATATATATATATATATATATATATATATATATATATATATATATATATATATATATATATATAGTATTATTTACTAGTACTGATATAATATTTTGCTATATAGTTTACTAAATATTATTTTCCATATTAAGATATATTGTCACTAGCATTTATATATAACTATTTTGCTAGAATTATTATTGTATTTTGTTACTCTAAAATATTATTGTTTTACTAGAATTATTTTTGCTATTGTTACTAATATCCTATAGTTAGTGATAGTTTGCTAGTGAGTTGTCATTGTTAGAATCTAATTTATTTTTTCCCTATTCTAGGTGGACATGTATACCTATTTGATCTTCCAAGCAAGGCAAGTACTTCTATGACTTTGTTGCATTTACCTCATGTGTTGTCGTGTTTCATGTTGGACACGTTGCTTACACGACTTGATCAATATTTTTGGTTCTGGTACTTATCATGTTCTTGATATTGTACTTGTATCTTGGGGAGGGAAAATACTACGGATATGTGACCAAAGTCCAACTTAGCATTCATGTTGATAGCTTAAATCTCACTCCTGTGCACGTGGGATTTAAGCCGTACCATATACTTGTTCTTATTCATGATCTTTACCTAGCCGGTCACATATTACGTATGTATTTCAAATTACGAGTCATGATCTTCTTGTTTCATGTTTCAGTAGGTTATTGCATCTCAGGTGATTCAAGTTAGTCATGATCAGTGTATCTTTACTTGTGCATGTATTGTAGTTGTTTCATTATTGTAGATTGTACTTTGCTCCTTTCCAGTCTGAATCGTTGACATATTAGATCAGGGCAAGAGGATGTGGATGGCACTAGAATGGCTGACGACTCTTCGAGGATGCTATAAGACCAGATATATTATGATGTATTATATAGTTTTCATGAGACAGATGTACTATTATTTCTTCTGGATTTAGTTACCGGATTTGTCTTCGGAGGTTTGACATGTATGATGTACTAAAAAGATAAAGTGAACTGTGATCGTGTGATGTGTGGTGGATTGTTTCGTTTACTAGATCTGTGATTGAGCCAAGGTTAGATATCATGATATTGGAGTTTCCTGAGGTTTAGATACAACTTACTACATTTTGTCTACAATGTAGGCTGGGCATGTCTGAATCGTGTCCAGAAATCTGGGAGCGGGTTTATAAATAATAGTTATTTTGAGCTAAAAATTATGTTTGGCAAAATCAATGGTTTAACCTAAAATGAATTTCTAAAATTTTAAATATATCTAATGGTATTTTAATATAGTTTCAAGTATGATATATTTCTAAATATATTATAAGTATTTTGGGTATTGGGCTATTTAGTTAAACTTATGTTTTACTTTTGGCTCTTATATACATATGTATATACAATAGTATTAATTACAACCAACATAATTATTATTAATAGTATTTTGTTATTAATGAATTATTATTATTACTATTGGTTTCACTATTATTAATATTGTTATTTATTAATAAAATTATATTATTGTATTTTATGGTATTTTGAATATGATTTTGACTTAAAATATTATTATAGGATTTTGTCTAAAATGATTTACTAGATTTTTAAACGTATCTATCTAAATTATTTTATCGTTTTCAAATATCATATATAATTTCTAACTGGTTTATAAATATTTTTTAAATAAATATAGTTTTCCTTATTTAGATTTTTCTTTTTAAATTCTAGATTGGATTGATCTTGATTGTGACTAGTCATACGTTCCTATTTCTTGTGATGCTGACTTCTGCATATCGATCCTAGGTTAATCAGATTGTCCCGGACCCAATGACACGGTTTGTTCCATCATTAGAGGCCCGTAGTTTTGACATCTGCAACTATTCTGTGCCAACATGATCAAGTCACACAATGACTGCAACTTAACTCGCGGCAAGTACACTATTACTTTATGTGCTTATTACATTATAATGCTATCTTTTATTGTGTTTTATTGAGTATCCAGTTGAGACACGATTGTGACATGATAGGATTGTTGTTATTGCTCGTTTATTGATTATTTAGTGAGTCAGGAGGGAAAAATCTTATTAAAAATGGGAGCCTACGGATTGGCCACCACTTGGGATGGGAATGGCTCGGCACAAATGCTTCATGTCAATTTTGAAAGAACTTATTGTCAGCCTCTTTTAGATATGAATCTTAACGACTTTGGGCATGGCCAGCTCCCATAGTGTGACGGAGCCCAATGATTGTTATTATGGATAGCTAAGTCATATACCTCAAGTATGGGTTAGCCGTACCTTTTTATTGTGGATAGCCATCTATGATGTGTCGTATTAGCCCAAGCCATTCACAT
>JANAVB010023198.1:20000-21260 GCA_029216955.1 Iris pallida
GATTCGCGGCGTTTTCTGTCGCGCGACAATTTCTGCCCACGGCGTGGGCTTGACGGGGCCTATCGGCCGCACGGGACTGAGGAATGCGAGCGTTGTTGCAGTTTCTGTGCACACGAAGAATTTCTGTGCACGGCGTGGGCCTGACAGCCCCTATCGGCCGCACGGGACCGAGGAATGGAAGCGTTGCAGCAGTTTCTGCGCGCACGATTAATTTCTGTGCACGGCGTGGGCCTGACAGGCCCTGTCGGCCGCACGGGATCGAGGAACCCTCAAGTTGCAGCAGTTACTGCACACGCAACCAGTGTCCGTGCACGGCGTGGGCCTGACATGGCCTATCAGCCGCACGGGGGACGGAAATGCAAGCGTTGCAGCAGTTTCTGCGCATGCGAAGAATTTCCGTGCACGGCGTGGGCCTGACAGGCCCTGTCGGCCGCACGGGACACAGAAACGCATGCGTTGCAGCAGTTTCAGCGCGCACGAAGATTTTCTGTGCACGGCGTGGGCCTGACAGGCCCTATCGGCTGCACGGGATCGACCGGGTGCGCATATGCTGCGGTTTGTGTGCCTCGCGGCACTTCGTTTGCCCCGCGGCAGATTCCTGCCCACGGCGTGGGCCTGACAGGCTGCATCGGCGAGCACGGGCGCGGCCTGCGGCTGCGCGCGAAAAATGACAAGCTCCTCAAGCACTTTGGTCCCCCGGAGTCATCCCCACAATAAAACTGCAAATCTATTATAGGGGAGTAGGTGGTGAAGGGGGGGATGTTCGTCGCGCGCCACAATCCCGTGCGCGCGGGGGGTGCACGGCGCGTCGAACGGCTGCCCGCGCGCGGCGAATCCAGCGACCGGGCGCTTGCTGGCTTTGGGTGCGCGACGGTTCGCGACGTTTTCTGTCGCGCGGCAGTTTCTGCCCACGGCGTGGGCCTGACAGGCTGCATCGGCGAGCACGGGCTCGCGGCGGCGCGCTGAGGCGACCAGCGCATCGAACGGCTGCACGGGCCGCCCGCCTCGCTCGCGTCCCAGCGCGAGGCGAGGCGTTGCAGCTGTTTCTGCGCGCGGCGCGCAGCTCTCAGCCCGTGCGACAGAATCTGCCGCAACTCGTGCCAGTTTCGAACCCCCCCGACCGAGCGGGAGGTTGGGCGCGTTTTCCCCAAAAATGACAAGCTCCTCAAGCACTTTGGTACCCCGGAGTCAGCCCAACAATAAAACTGCAAATCTATTATAGGGGGAAGCGAGTTGAGCTGAAATTTGGGCGGCGCAACA
>JANAVB010023199.1:20000-21613 GCA_029216955.1 Iris pallida
GAATTTCTGCGCACGGCGTGGGCGTGACAGGCCCTATCGGCACCACGGGACACAGAAATGCAAGCGTTGCAGCAGTTTCTGCGCACACGAAGAATTCCTGTGCACGGCGTGGGCCTGACAGGCCCTATCGGCACCACGGGACACAGAAATGCAAGCGGTGCAGCAGTTTCTGCGCATGCGAAGAATTCCTGTGCACGGCGTGGGCCTGACAGGCCCTATCGGCCGCACGGGACACAGAAACGCAAGCATTGCAGCAGTTTCTGCGCGCACGAACAATTTCTGTGCACGACGTGGGCCTGACAGCCCCTATCGGCCGCACGGGACAGAGGAATGCAAGCGTTGCAGCAGTTTCTGCGCACACGAACAATTCCTGTGCACGGCGTGGGCTTGACAGGCCCTATCGGCCGCACGGGACACAGAAACGCATGCGTTGCAGCAGTTTCTGCGCGCACGAAGATTTTCTGTGCACGGCGTGGGCCTGACATGCCCTATCGGCCGCACGGGATCGACCGGGTGCGCATATGCTGCGGTTTGTGTGCCTCGCGGCACTTCGTTTGCCCCGCGGCAGATTCCTGCCCACGGCGTGGGCCTGACAGGCTGCATCGGCGAGCACGGGCGCGGCCTGCGGCTGCGCGCGAAAAATGACAAGCTCCTCAAGCACTTTGGTCCCCCGGAATCATCCCCACAATAAAACTGCAAATCTATTATAGGGGAGTAGGTGGTGAAGGGGGGGATGTTCGTCGCGCGCGCGCACGGGGGGGCGCACGGCGCGTCGAACGGCTCCACGCTCGCGGCCATTTAGCGAGCGCGCGCTTGCGAATTTTGCTTGCGCGACGATTCGCGGCGTTTTCTGTCGCGCGACAATTTCTGCCCACGGCGTGGGCTTGACGGGGCCTATCGGCCGCACGGGACTGAGGAATGCGAGCGTTGTTGCAGTTTCTGTGCACACGAAGAATTTCTGTGCACGGCGTGGGCCTGACAGCCCTATCGGCCGCACGGGACCGAGGAATGGAAGCGTTGCAGCAGTTTCTGCGCGCACGATTAATTTCTGTGCACGGCGTGGGCCTGACAGGCCCTGTCGGCCGCACGGGATCGAGGAACCCTCAAGTTGCAGCAGTTACTGCACACGCAACCAGTGTCCGTGCACGGCGTGGGCCTGACATGGCCTATCAGCCGCACGGGGGACGGAAATGCAAGCGTTGCCAGCAGTTTCTGCGCATGCGAAGAATTTCCGTGCACGGCGTGGGCCTGACAGGCCCTGTCGGCCGCACGGGACACAGAAACGCATGCGTTGCAGCAGTTTCAGCGCGCACGAAGATTTTCTGTGCACGGCGTGGGCCTGACAGGCCCTATCGGCTGCACGGGATCGACCGGGTGCGCATATGCTGCGGTTTGTGTGCCTCGCGGCACTTCGTTTGCCCGCGGCAGATTCCTGCCCACGGCGTGGGCCTGACGGCTGCATCGGCGAGCACGGGCGCGGCCTGCGGCTGCGCGCGAAAAATGACAAGCTCCTCAAGCACTTTGGTCCCCCGGAGTCATCCCCACAATAAAACTGCAAATCTATTAGGGGAGTAGGTGGTGAAGGGGGGGATGTTCGTCGCGCGCCACAATCC
>JANAVB010023200.1:0-10000 GCA_029216955.1 Iris pallida
ACCTTAGATCCTTTACTATCTTTACTTAGAATAGCTTACTACGCTATGGCACAAGCGTAGGCTGTGCATGGCCCGGTCTAATAATTTGGGTAGCGGGTCGTGACACACCCTTCTCATGAGCATAACTTATTCTTTAATCATTCACCGACAAAGTAAAGCATAAACATGAACAAGACGAGACAAAACGACTGCACTGGATTCCATCCATCAATCACTGCCAAGCCATCAATAAAGCTTAATACATTAGCTTAATAGGGTTATCACAATCCTACTTACTAACATATACAATTTAAAATTTTCTTATTGGTTACCTGTCCTGTAGTCTTCCTAAATTATCTAGACCTACATGTACAATATATATATAGTAGAGGCACCACCCAGGATATGTGCATCCTAAAGAAGTAAGCCCTACAATGAGCTAATAGTAATAATAATCCAGTAGTTTGTCCCACTCGACGGTGTGCTTGAAATGTGCCCCTCTGTCACGCCCAAGTTCAAAAATACGGAATCGAGCCACGTGGCAATAGCCAGCGAATACCACTCCAATGGTTATCCCAAACTATTGAGGTAGCACTTAAGCTGTAAAGTACAACATCAGAAAATCAATGCCCAAAATCACAAGTAAACTAATATCATCCACAATATGAATCAATAAACACAGAGAGATAAAATGACTACCACATGTGCCGAAATAAATAAGTTTGGAAGTAATTATAATACAAAACTGAATGAAAGTCTTACGGGAGTCCCGCTGATACATACAAAATAAAGAAGGACATGAAGATAAATAGATCTGAATCATCGGCTATCTAGATAATAGTAATCAGAATCAAAAGAAGAACTCTACTACTGATCAAGCTACTCTACTGGAAAAACCTCATCCTCTGAAATTGGTTCCGCTCCTGTGTCAATCCCGGACCCGTAGATCTCCGATAATCCTCCTCGTCTAAGCCTGGAAGAGAAAGCCAGGTCCTCAACGGGACGCGCAAGGGACGTAATATGCAAACTTGATGTAAACAGTGCTATAAATGTGAGTATGTAATCTGCACTCGAGATATGGTTAATCTAGAAACAACCACTCTATGTGATATACAATATTGAGGACAATGTTTGATACGTGGGCTTTCCAAATATAAAATCCGTTGCTTCGGTATAGAGTCTCCCGAGATACAGGGTCGTGTAGGACCGTTGAGCACCTCTAGAGGGGGGTGAATAGAGTGTGTGCAGCGAAAATAATCACCAATTAAAACTTTAAACTATGGCAGTAAAAAAAGACAGTAAATATAATGCAGCAAGAGATAGAGAATTTAAACTCAGCGACACAGTGATATACTGGTATCCCTCTGAGAGGACTAATCCAGTCTCGAGTACTCTTGCTCGATGTTAATCCACTATAGCACAAGATTTAACTGAGAGCTTGCAGTCTCTTACAACACCGTGCTTGGTGACAAGTGCACGACCGACTTCACAACACCGTGCTTGGTGACGAGCGCACGACCAGCTCCACAACAGAAAAGTTGCTGAACTTGGAACGACCTCTTTACAACTCTTGGAGTACCAAAAGACTCTAAATCAACTCTGATAGTACTGGCTTTTGGCTAAGAGGTGTATAGGTATGATTTGAAAATCTTGGATCGTTTGAAAACACTTGAATAGTAGAGAAGAGAAGATGAAGAGTGAATTGAATGATTTGAAATGAAAAGTTCTTCTCTATTTATAGGTGTTTTCTGGAACCGAACTCGGACAGAGTTCGGATGCAGATATCTCGTAAAGAGACGTTGCTCACAGATTTGGAGGCAACAGAAGTTTGAATACAAACTGACCGAACTCGGACAGAGTTCGGTCCGAACTCGGGCCGAACTCGGTTATGAGTTCTGTTAGGAGATTTTCGAAATATTTTATCGAAAAAATTGTTTTCAAAGATATTTTGGAATATTTTGTAAAAGATATATGAGTGGTAATGGTAGGCTTTTTAGAATGTGGACTGAAATAACCCTAAGCCAGTATTACCAAAACTGATTTTACAAAATAAATCCTAGACTCAATAAATGTAAAATACAGAATAAAATAAAATGAGTCATCTCAGATTTGATGATGTTGATGCTTCGTTGATGCAGTACAACGTCCGTTGAAATTGATTTCATATATCCTGAAATGATTAGCAGCAGTTTATATTTTGTATATGACTTAAGTGTATTGATTATCGAAATCGGGTGTGACCATGGAATGGGCCAACAATCTCCCCCATTTTGATAATTGACAAACTTGAGTCTATACCAAAATATATCTTTATAAAAATAGAACAAAATACAAGTACCTGAAAAAGAGGGTTGATTTTGTTTTAGATTTCTACTCTTTTTGGTATATGTGTACTCTTTTTCTCCCCCTTTGTCAAATAGTAAAATGACTTGGCTCCCCCGTAATGTGTGAAGCCAACAATAGAACACAAAGACAAAGTGAAGCAAAAGAGACATGATCACAGCATAAAACAACTACTATGGAAAGAAAATGCTGGAAATATCATACTAAAAAGTACTGAGTACAATCATCAGAAAATGTCTAACTAATGAGTTTAGACATAAAAAAAAAACTACATCAAAGCATAAAGATCATCATCTAACAAGTATCCACTATCCAAAAGCTGAATCCACGTCACATAGTGGGGTCGTCAGCACCAGGAGCCTCTGGAGGAAAGTAGGCTGCAGTGGGGTCGAAGTGCTGGAAGGAAACCTCATCTGTGAACCGAGGACCCGGAAAGCCTGGGTGAGGCAGGATGGTGATCGGATGGACTGGATCATGGGCTAGCTGTAGTGGAGGTCAGCAATCCTATTCCTCAGCACCTGAGCCTGAGTGCGTCGGAACTCCGAATCAAATAACTTTGATGACGTTGCGCAGATATAGCAACAAAATCATCAAGCGCTGATAGAAAGCCGGATCAAATCCTGGGGCAGGCTGGAGCAGGCAGCATCAGGACCTCAGCGTCAGCAGCTGGAGCAAGCTAGCTCCAGGAGGCAGAGTGGAGCAGGAAATCGTCGAGATCTGGTAGCTCGATAGGAGTGGAGGAGAATGCACAAGTTTGAAGATCAATCTCAAAACGACGAAAGATAGACGCCAAGTGCATAGGATATACCAGATTCCTTCCTGTATTTCTGCAGTTCAGCATCCAGGACATCATGGTCTTTGGGATAGAGAATGGAATACCAAATGAATGTGGTATAAAGCAGAGAGTTCCGAAGGTCACTTCATCTGTGGATCTTTTCTTTGGAAGGAGGACAAGAAAATCATGCGAATTCATAAAAAGATTGTTCAAATGCTTGGAATAACCCTACAAGGTACAGGGTTTGGAGGACAAATAAGTTTCCTAAAAGAGGCAAGGGTAACATCAGCAGGAAATTAGACATGGGTAATGTCAACCAAAGCTTCACCAAATCAGAACATGGAAAAATTCACTGATATCGGTAGCACTGAATTCTAATTCTTGCCCAGCAACGCAAGAATAGAAATTTCTATTAGGTTTTACTTGCAAATGCAGTAAAATTCGGACAGCATTATCAAAAGTATTTTCTGATACCTCGAAAAATCTCGGTATCCTAAGTGATCAAAGTAGGAGCATATTCAGAAAATAGGTAAAGTTAACAAAATCTCTATTGCAAATCTTACGGCCAGAAAAAGAATCGAACCAAAGATCAGAAAACTCTTTATCCTAAACAAAGTAGAATCATAGTCTTCTGCATCTATTGGTCGTGCTGGACTAAATAGGCTAGCTGGTGTATAATCCGAAGAGGAGGAGGCACCTTGGGAAGATGATCTATGACGTTTAGGAGCCATTGAGAAAGTAGAAGAGAAAAGGAATACTTTTGAGAAAGGAGGAAGATGAGAATGTTGAATACGCCCACCAGATCCCTTAGATTCTTTGCTAGGATGGAGGAGGAAGAAATTTTAGGGAGGAAGGAGATGTTTCCACGAGTTGGTGTGTGGAAAAGATGGTTGAAAGAGTTGAATTTATAGGGTTTAGGGTCGGCTGTTCGGTTCTGGAATCAATACAGTGCCGACCGAACTCGGTCCGAATTCGGTCCGAACTCGGTCAGAGTTCGGTCCGAGTTCGGTCACTTGTATTCTCGAGACAGTAAATGTAGTTCTGGTTGGTTAAAAGTAATTTTTATGACTTTTGACTCTAGTATTTAATAACGAACTCTATTTATGGTTAACTGTAGGGGTTGTCCCAGCTAACGGAGGTTCACTGGGGAACTCTTAAGTACCGCTTCGCTTCGACCGTAGTCGTGGTGACAGACATACCCTTTTTAGGTTTGTACCCAAAAATAATTTTCGTTAAATAAATTTCAAAGTTGCAAGTCATAAAATTAATTTTAATTACCATATTATATTATGAGTCTAAAAATTCAAGTATACCGAGCTCACACCTCATTATGTTAAAACGGTCCAGCCAATGGTTTTGTGAATATGTCTGCTAGTTGATGATCTGTGTCAATAAATTCTAAGCAGATATCCCCGTGTTGTTGACGATCACGAAGAAAAAGATGTCTTATCTCTATGTGCTTTGTGCGTGAATGACAGATAGGGTTCTTAGTCAGATTAATAGTGCTAGTGTTGTCACAATAAATAGGAATCTTAGTGTAGTGCAAATTGTAGTCCTCTAAGGTTTGTTCATCCACAAAATCTGAGCACAACAACGTCCTGCGGCGATATACTCAGCCTCAGTTGTTGATAATGCTACTGAATTTGTTTCTTGCTAAACCAAGAGACTAAGGCCTTTCCTAGGAAATGACATGTGCCACTGGTACTTTTACGGTCCACTTTGCATCCCGCAAAATCCGTATCCGAATAACCTATCAGGTCAAAGGATTTGGTTTTAGGATACCATAAGCCAACTGTAGAAGTTCCTTTAAGGTATCGGAAGATACGCTTAACGGCACTAAGATGTGATTCCTTAGGATTTGCTTGATAACGTGCACAAATGCAAACACTAAACATAATATCAGGACGACTAGCAGTTAAATATAATAAACTACCAATCATACCTCGATACTTACGCTGATCGACAGGTTTGCCACTTTCATCAGCATCAAGCTTTGTAGATGTAGCCATAGGAGTCCCGATTGGCTTTACATTCTCGAAGTCGTACTTTTCAGTATGTCCTTCGTGTACTTAGCTTGGTTGATGAATGTTCCTTTTGAGTGTTGTTTGATTTGAAGTCCTAGGAAGAAGTTTAGCTCTCCTATCATACTCATCTCAAATTCACTCTGCATACACTTAGCAAAATCTTGACAGAGTTTTTCGTTAGTAGAACCGAATATTATGTCATCTACATAAATTTGCACAAGTAGGATGTCATCATTCAAGGATTTGATAAACAAAGTAGTATCAACCTTTCCTTTTGAAAATCCATTATCAAGTAAGAAGGCACTTAGGCGTTCATACCAAGCACGAGGTGCTTGTTTGAGTCCATAAAGGGCTTTCTTAAGCTTGAAGACGTGATCAGGTTTTTTGAAAAACTTCAAAACCAGGGGGTTGTTTCACAAAAACTTCCTCTTTAAAAATTTATTTAAAAATGCACTTTTTACGTCCATTTGAAATAATTTAAAATTATTAAAGCATGAAAATACACAAAACATGCGGATGGCTTCTAATCTAGCAACAGGAGCATAGGTCTCATCATAATCAATTCCTTCTTCTTGATTATAACCTTGTGCCACTAGACGTGCTTTGTTGCGTAGAACTTGTCCATCTTCTCTGAGTTTATTTCGGAACACCCATTTGGTACCAATTATCGACTGACCAATAGGTTTAGGAACGAGTTTCCAAACTTGGTTTCTCTTAATTGATTTAGTTTCTCTTGTATGGCATGAATCCAAAACTCATCAGTAAAAGCATCATCTACATTCTTAGGTTCTATTTGAGAAATGAATGCTACATTTGCTGCTATATCAGAATCTTTAAGAGATGAACGTGTACTTACACCTTTAGATACATCACCTATGATGAGAGTCTCTGGATGATCTGGCATGAATTTTAATGATTCATACTTTTGGGTCAGATCTCTCACAAAACTTTTCTTAGTCCTTGCATTTTGGGTCAGATCTTTCACAGAACTCTTCTCAGTCCTTGCATGTGTATCTTCATCATCACTGTCGCTAGATCTGTGACTATTTAACTCATCAAAAGTAACATTAATAGTTTCTTCAACAATCATAGATCTTTTATTGAAAATCCTATATCCCTTACTCTTAGCAGTATATTCGAGAAATATCCCATCATCTGCTTTAGAGTCGAACTTTCCCAAGTTATCCTTGGTGTTCAGGATAAAACAGCGACATCCAAAAACTTTAAAGTAAGAAATGTTTGGAATTCTTCCAAAACAAAGCTCATATGGTGTTTTCTTCGAGATTGGTCGAATTAATACCCTATTCAAAACATGACAGGCTGTACTAACAGCTTCTGTCCAAAAATATTTAGGAAGATTATACTGATTCAGCATGACTCTAGCCATTTCGCTTAGAGTACGATTCTTCCGCTCCACAACACCATTCTGTTGGGGAGTTCTAGGACAAGAAAATTCGTGGTAATATCCACTATCATCACAAAACTTTTTGAAATCAGAATTTTCGAATTCGCCACCATGATCACTTCGGATACGAGTAATCATGAAGCCTTTTTATTTTGTACCTTTTACAAAATATCTGAAATTCAAAAATTGCATCACTTTTGTTTGATAAGAAATAAAACCAAGTAAAACGAGAGAAATCATCAACAAGAACAAAAGCGTAGAGCTTACCGCCAAGACTAGCGACTCTACTAGGACCAAATAAATCCATGTGAATTAACTGTAAAGGTCTAGAAGTACTTACAGCGTTGATGGATTTAAAAGTAGACCTATGTGCTTTGTTCTTTTCACAGTCAGCACATACCATATCTCTCTTGAATGGAATTTCAGGGAGTCCTCTTACCAACTTCTTTGTACTTAGTCGTGAGGGTTTGCATGTCCTAGTCTCATGTGCCATAGCCAGCTTTCATCTTGATTGGCTACTAGGCACCTTCCTGCATTATTAGTATTCTTCAGAAAGAAAACATAAATATTGTCTTCTCTAATCCCTTTATATATGGGATCACCAGATGACATATCATATATGGTACATTTATCTTTCACAAAATTGATACCATAACCATTATCTGCCAAATGACTTATGCTTAATAGGTTATGTTTCAATTCTGTTACTAGACAAACATCCTTTATTACTGGATAGTGAGAAATACCTACAGTACCATTACCAATTATATCACCTCTCAAATTATTTCCGAAGGAGACATATCCTTCTTTCTTCATCGATAGCGTAGCGAACAAAGATGCATCACCAGTCATGTGTCGCAAACATCCGCTATCAAGGATCCATTTGCTTCTAGCATGAGAGGGTTGAGGGTCCACCTACAAGACAAGTAGATAAATCCTTTGGTACCCATTTTCTGAAGGGTCTATTCTGATTAGCTTTAGGTCTCCAGATTAAAGTGTGATTGTCAACAAGCTTTCTTGCAAAACAATACTGTGATATGTGTCCATGCGTGCCACAATAAGTGCAAGTCAGTTTAGAACCAGATGTGGTTGAAACTGTGTTTACATGCTTGTTTGGTTTGGAGAACCTATAAGTGAAAGCATGATGATATTCGTATTTCTTCGATGCTTTCTTATTTTTAGTCCTCTTAGGTGTATGCTTAGCATTAGGACTAAATTTAGGCTGTGTTACAGGTATTGCCTGTTTGCCTAACTTCATTTCTAACTTTTTAGAAATCGCAATAGACTCTTCATATCTATCAGTCATATCTGAGAGTCTTTGTTCTGTTACTAGGTGCTTCTTCTTCTCTATGTCATATAGTTCTTGTATCTTGACATAGTCTCTTTCTTTCTTTTCAATTTTGAGGATAGCCTCATGATAGTCTACTTTGAGCTTGGCTATCTCTTCCGTGTTACCGGTAGTAGACGTCTCTTTAATGTCTTGAAGAAGATTAGACAGTCTAGCCAACTCGGTTGTGTATGCCTTAATCTCTTTTCGAGATTGCTTATACTTGTCAAGCACATTTTTGTGTTCTTCAAGTAAATCGCTAAAGGCATTTTCTAACTCATCGAAAGTAAAATCATCATATAGAGGGTTTGAAGATACCTTATCAAATGCCATAAGACAGACATTTGCATTGCCGCAGGGTCTATCCTCTTCTTCTGTATCACTGGCATCACTTTCATGCCAGATACTTGTGTTGGCATACATTCGATCGGTTGTTGCTTTTCTGCTTGATCTTGATCTGTCATATGGACTGCTTTTCTTGGTGGTTGGACAGTCCTTCTTCATGTGCCCTGACTTCTTGCATCCAAAGCATATGGTTTCATCTTTATTGCTTTCTTGGATATCTTTCTTCTTTCTGCTTGTAAACTTTAGGTATTTCCTGAAGTTCTTCACAAGTAGGGCTTGTTCATCACTACTTGATGATTCTTCATCGGAGTCATTGTATGTTGATTTTCTTGCTTGAGCTTTGAAGGCAATAGATTTTTCCTTTGGTGTTGCTTCCTCAAACTCTTACAAATCAAGTTCATGGGTCATGATCTTGCCCATCAGTGTTTCTAAGGACATAGTGGTGAGATCGTTTCCCTCAATAATTGCTGTGGCTTTTGGATTCCAGTTCTTTGTTAGAGTCCGCAGCACTTTTCTGATCTTCTCATGATTGCTATAATCCTTACCAAGAGATTGCAAAGGATTAGTTATATCAAGGAAACGAGTAAACATCTGTGTAATTGACTCACCGGGTTTCATCTTAAAAGATTCATATTCCTGTGTCAGTCTACTAATTTTGGATTCCTTCACTTGGGAAGTACCTTCATGAGTTACCTCAAAAAGTTTCCAAATTTCGTGAGACGTCTTACAGGTTGAAACTCTGTTGAACTCCGTTTTGTCAATTGTATAGAATAGTGCGTTGATGGCACGAGCATCTAGACTAGCCTTAGCTTTTTCAGCTTCAGTGTATTTGTCATGAGGCTTGTCTACAAGCTGGACTTCAACCACTATGGGTGTTGGTTTCTTATAACCATCAATGACTATAGACCAGAGATCAAAGTCAAGAGACTTTAGAAAGAAAGTCATTCGTGTTTTCCAATAGGTATAATTTGTTCCATCAAATAGGGGAGGTCTATTTGTGGATTGCCCTTCACCGTTGAATATTGATTTCACGGCTGCCATATATATACTCTCTGAGGTATGTTATATTAGAATATAACCCGCTCTGATACCAATTGTAGGACCGTTGAGCACCTCTAGAGGGGGAGGGTGAATAGAGTGTGTGTGTGCAGCGAAAAATAATCACCAATTAAAACTTTAAACTATGGCAGTAAAAAAAGAGACAGTAAATATAATGCAGCAAGAGATAGAGAATTCAAACTCAGCGACACAGCGATATATACTGGTATCCCTCTGAGAGGACTAATCCAGTCTCGAGTACTCTTGCTCGATGTTAATCCACTATGGCACAAGCTTTAACTGAGAGCTTGCAGTCTCTTACAATACCGTGCTTGGTGACAAGTGCACGACCGACTTCACAACACCGTACTTGGTGACGAGCACACGACCAGTTCCACAACAGGAAAAGTTGCTGAACTTGGAACGACCTCTTTACAACTCTTGGAGTACCAAAAGACTCTAAATCAACTCTGATAGTACTGGCTTTTGGCTAAGAGGTGTATAGGTATGATTTGAAAATCTTGGATCGTTTGAAAACACTTGATAGTAGAGAAGAGAAGATGAAGAGTGAATTGAATGATTTGAAATGAAAAGTTCTTCTCTATTTATAGGTATTTTCTGGAACCGAACTCGGACAGAGTTCGGGCAGAGTTCGAATGCAGATATCTCGTAAAGAGACGTTGCTCGCAGATTTGGAGGCAACAGAAGTTTGAATACAAACTGACCGAACTCGGACAGAGTTCGGTCCGAACTCGGGCCGAACT